>JAQIXL010003328.1:0-10641 GCA_034700245.1 Poikilolaimus oxycercus
ATAATTCCCGCTGTGCGGGTTTCCGGGTCAGCCCACGCGGAGGAGGATTCAACCTCCTTCGTGACCAAAAAAAAAAAAAAAATCAAATATGGCGGCTAGCAGTGTGTCTCAGATCGGCCAAAATCTTAAGCCGCATCTATCCCACCAGTACGTCGCAAACTACAATAAGTTGCATCAGGCATTTGTCAGAAAGTCTGTCGTCGGTCCGATTGAAGTTTCTCAAGGTGCTGCCGCACAGCCGCACAGACGGTGCACACCTCGTCGCTGCAGTTCTTCCAGTGAACGATGATCTTTCGTGACGATTCACAAGGACCATCTGAGGTCGCGAAACGTTTTTTTTTTTAAATTTTATCGACTTACATGGGCAAGTTGCCGTATTGGCGCACCACTCAAGATGCTTCAGCGTATTTTTCGACTCTTCGCAAGCCTTTGGATAAATGCACATCTGAAACTTTTTTATTTCTCGAAGTAGCAAGGGAAACTTACTTGACCATTACAGCCGAAGGCATGTAGAAATAAAATAAGTTGCTGACGAATAATTTCCGCCTTTTTATCTCTTTCGCCAACAGCTCGAGGCAATGATGAAGGTGGTCTGAGATTCATCCTCTTGAAAAAAAGAGACCATAAAGGTGGCCAAGTGAATGATTGCTACCGAGTGAGGAGACCGCTGATTGTGAGGTCAGCGACGACGATCGATGACTGGATTGACCTTGCTGTTGCCCCCACAAAGTGCCATTATTGTTCGATAAACACCGACTTGCGAGAAATCATAGACGACAGTGTACAAAAAAATCGAGGGAAAGCATTTTCATTCATGTGAGTAAGCGTTTTGTCACAGTTTGGCTGTGACAATTCTTCCGTGCAGATTTAGATGAATCATCTATCGATCAAGACGAAATCACGATGCTTTCACGAAGACGATTATATGGGGGCGGAGGAGCAGCGAATCCCTTCATGTCCTCTTCATCGCGGTAGATCTGCAGGCTTTTCAAGACGCAATAAAGGCAGAGGTGGGCAGGGGCGGGGAATCCCCGCACCCACCCTTAGTCGGGGAGGGGGGGGGGGTCGGGGGAGGGAGGGAGAAGCGGAAGAGGGGAGAGAAGAAAGGAGAAGAGGAAGAAGAAGAAGAAGAGAAGTAGAAAACGAGTAAGAAAGGAGAAGACTATTCATATTCATTGTACAGTATGAGCCAGCTGTGGAAGGCGCCTGCGCGAGCTTTACGGCTAAAAGCCGTGATTGCGACTGGTTTCTTTCCAAAGCTTTATAAGTCATTTTAAGGGTGCCAATGGTACCAATCGAGTCGCGAGGATGTCGAGAACACGAAGAAATTCAGAGGCCGCAGAAAAATAAGAAAAAAAGGAACTTTCTAAGGGTGCGGGGGAATGGCGTGGAGCTAGAACACACTGTCTGCGAACCTGGCACCCTTTGAATGGAGTCGAAAAATGCATCTTTTTCGGGAGTGTTATATACCATTCGAACCGTCTCGACGAGATCTACAAGAGCCAAGGGTGCCCCGACTTCTAGGAGCACTTCTAGGTGGCTAAACCTTCGAAAATACGTGTTTTCGCCATGACCCATGTTCGCACCCTTAGAAAGTTCCTTTTTTTCTGCCCAATCGTAATTCTAAGCACATCTTCTGAAAGAGAAAGTTCAGGGCTACATTTCGATAGTACATCATGTACAGTGAAAAAGACTACTGAGAGGGGTAAACGGCCGATCGTAAATGACTACTATTTTGAGGTAGGTCGAAATTTGACCTATATGGGTAGATCAAATTTTGACCTACCTTTTCTCCTCCCGACAGGCATCCACCCTTAGCCGGCGAGGGGGTCCTCCCCGTGTACCTGCCCACCTCTGGATAAGTAGCAGAAGATTTTTTTACTTCTCACTACGCCTACGCCAAGCAGGGTGGTATTCTTTGCAGGCCCAGTCTGTGAGGAAAAGACGAGAAAGAGCCAGTATTCCACTCAGCTCCAGTGATCGAAGGGGAAAACGGTAGGCTAGGGATTGAGTGGGAGGTGGGATTGGGCATCCAGAGGCAGCCAGAGAGACGGCAGCCCGAGAGGTCGAGGGAGAGGAAGAGAAGGTAGATACATAATGACGAGAGATGAAGAAGGGACGGGAAGGAAGAAAGGGAAGTACGAGAGGGGCGGGTAGGAGATGGAGAAGGGCTGGAGTGAGGAGGCGCGGGGCAGTATCACATGCAGCTTCACTGGTCGAAAGAGAGAAGAAGGCACGAGAAATGTTCGGTGCATCTCCAATAGGTGAGATGAGAACGGGCGGGATAGTTGTAGATGGCAAACGGCAGTAAAAGAAAAGAAAAAGGATAGCAGAGGAAACTTTGGGACGCACGCCTATCGGTCTTGAACTGTGCTGCTTTACAGCTCCAGAGGAGACGCTGGTCTAGTGAAAGGTTCGCTTCAGGAGCCTTTGAGTGACTTGGGACAGAATCGCCTGAGCTTGAACGCTCCCCTGTGGCCCTGAACGACTGTGAGAGTGAGCACTTTATGGGCCGCTAACAATAAGCTTGAGAGCTGGCTTATGGGCACCAGTGACGACTAACGCTGCTGTTGATCACGCTCACAAAAAAGCAACAACGAGTGCAACCACTTTGACTGTTTGCAGCGCATCGAAAAAGGGCAAGAGAACAACGGGAACTTTCCTAAATCTGGGTTTTCGAAGATATCCTAACTGAAACTTGAAAGGAGGAAAAGGGAATCACGGTGACACTGGTTTTCTAAGGCAGGCAGAAGACTGTCGAGAGAAGAGCGAGCAGAGGAGAGAGTAGTAGAAGGTAGAAGCTCAATGTTGACCGAGGGAAACACTGAATAACTCCCTCATTGAGAGAAGTCCGAAGCCCTTTTGGGCCCAAATTATGCGCCGCGAATTTGTCGTAAATGGTCTAGGGGTTAGCGCGCTTAATTATCAGTCCACCGTCGTCGAGTTCGAGTCCTCCGTCCGTCTTCCAGCACAAAGAACAACACATCTCAAGCGGCCTTGTCGCCTCGGTAAAGAAAGAGCTGGTCGTGCAAACAAGATTGTCTTTTGCCGCTTTTTTTCGTGAAAATCTGCTCGAATCTCATTTTTTGCATAAAAAATGACGGGGGATTCCGGGGCCCGACGGGGCCCGCCGGGGGATTCAGGTAGCCCGGCGGGGGAATTTAGTAGCCCGAGGGGGGCCATCGGGGCCCGTCAGGGGATTTCGGGGCCCCGGCGGGGGAATCTGGGGCCCGGCGACGGATTTCGGGCCCCGAGGGGCCCCAACGGGCTTTTCAGGTTGCCCGGCGGGCTATTCAGGTTGCCAAAGGGGCCTACCGTGGGCAACCTGAATGCCCCGCCGGGCAACCTAAATCCCCCAACGGGCAACCTGGCAAATCTCTGGGGAAGGCATTTTTTTCCTGGAAAATCCCTCGAAAGTCAATTGAATTGACGACAGTTCACTAAATTCAAAAATTTGAAACCGGCATGTATGTATGTATGCTGTAAGCGATCGAATTTTGAAAGTCAACAAGTCAAAATAGAAAACGCGCGGTGCCTTTTCAGACGCTTTACCGACTCGCAGTCTCATGCGCAAGCCAGCGGAGTAGTAAACAAAGCCGAATCTTTTCCTTTTTCTGTCTTCATCAGGGAAAACAACCTTATGGTCGGTGGATCGTGGCCAATTTCACGTTCTTTATTTTTGTCGTTAAAATAAAAGATTGGCAGTGCGCGGGATATAACAAGAGAAGAGGAGTCGCTGTTGCAACGGCTACTTCTTGCCGTATCCGTATCCGTATTGACCCTGCGTGGCGCCATAGCCATAAGCACTTGGCTGAGCTCCATAGCTTGCCTGTCCATATTGGAGTGGAGTACCAGCCGGCACCCAGAAGGAGGCGCCTGTATTCACTGAAAATCCATTTAATTTTAAAATTCAAGGACTTACTTTGAGCAGATCCGAAGGCAAGAAGGCCAAGAAAGAGGAGGAGGGCAGTGAAGAACTTCATTGTTGTTGAGTGTACCTAGAAAGCCATCGCGATCCCCTTTTATACAAATACTATCACTGTTATGTTGTGCGAAACTGTGTTCGCAACACTTTTACGTCACTTTGTTTTGTCGCTTGAATCGCGTAAACGCGTACAGATAGTTCTGCTCCAAAGAAAGGAACTCAGAAAGGAAATCACCTTAAGACGTTCGTCAGTCAAACCTGAAACCAGGCGCGGTGCACTACGCGCTACACATTTCCCTGCATTTGTTTTGCGCGCATCGCCTCAACGTGTTGTCGCCTATGTATCTTCGATGACCAAGAACCACCCGGAAGACGTTGCAGTGGAGGCACAGCCACAACATTTCACTCTCCTGCAACGGTTCGTAAAATTTTTCTACTTCCAACAACAACAACTTCAGGCACCAGTTCTAGGGTCGTTCCAACAGAACTTGGCACAAGTTTGTAAGACCATCAAAAACGGTGTAAAGGAATTATGATGAAAGAGGAGCAGCAATGCACGACAGCATAAAATGCGTGACGTCAAAGAAGTGTGTTTAAAAAGGTGACTCGACTAACAAACGTCTGTTATGTACAATATTTTCCTATGTACAATATATTTCGACTCGTTTCTAACAGCTCAATCGCGATTTCTAGGGGGTCGTTCGCATAGTATTTTGCTATCGCGAATTACCGTAGCGGTGCGCCAATTGGGGACAGCTTCAAGAAAACGGTCAACGGCAATATCGATTAGGGGTTCTCAGTACCACTTCTCATTTTAGTTCTTCATTGAGCGTGTGGGTAAAATTGAATGCAATCTCGGCTGCATCAACACATTAGCGAACATTTTGCACTTAGAAGTACAAACGACGTGCGATTTATTTTCGTGATTAATTCTTGCATTTTTTTCCTCGCCTTTTTTTCCTCGACTTCATTCCTCGCCTCTCCCCCTCCGAGTTTTGAAGAATGTCGAAAAGGTCTTTGGTTAAAGATCGCGTAGCGAGGATTAGCAAGCGCTTTCGTCCTACTTCCAATCCTTTTGACCAACTGGACAATGCGATGCTCTCTTTTACGCTCAGCTTCATAGACGCGGCCGACGCACTTCGTTTTGCCAAAACTTGTTAAAGGTTTGTTGCTTATTCCACAAACGCAGTTATTCAACTTTTAGGCATTACAACGCGTTTCGAGCCTGCACACAGAGACGTCTTTTCAAAGATTTTCACGTAATCTGCGCGACGAAAAGTTGGCCAAGCCTCATTGACCTAGCAATGCGAAGCAGCACAAATATGCTCGAGCCGGTCCGCACGTATCACTTACAAGTGAACAACATTGAAGCTCTTTTGGACGATCCCGACCTCGTTATTGTGGACGGCGATATCATTGTTGATGTTCGTTTCTGGAAGGCGAAGACCAATTGGGCCATCTACGTACGCAGTGGAGAGGAGCAGGACGGTGTTATGTGTCTTCTCAAGTTTTTCGCAAAACATTGCCGACTCGACGTTTTCGACCTTCTTGGGGACACCAGCTCGTCGGTGTTCAACATCCATAAATTTTCTTCGACAAAGACGCTCAACTACCTTGCCGAACACGTGCCGCCTCATATTCGACAAGTGAATTTTTCATTGTGGAAGAGCACTGAAAACGAAATGGTCGAGTTTCTTGAACGAATGCCCGATATTAATGCTGTTGCTTTCAAGGAGACTTCAGCGTCTTTCTCAAGCACGTTGTTCGAGCATGAAGCGATTCGCAGTCTTAATTATTTCAAGGCTCGCAGTATCGTTTGTGAAATTACGGATGAGAGCTTACTCGCCTTGAAGTGGAAAGAATTTCGCAGTGAAAAACCGACGAAACTGACACCAAATGGAGTCAAAGAAATTCTTGAGCAGTGGATGAAAGACGAGAGGAAGATAATCTCGTGGACTTTTCCGTTATATCTCAACGATTTAACGTTTCAAGAAGTCGTGGAGCTTCTCGTTGGAAAACGAACTGAAAACAACAATACGACGGCATTGTTAAAGAGCAAATTGGGTAAGAAACTCGAAGTGAGAATGTGTTTGGTGGTCGAAGAAGACGAAGAAGATCAAGTTGGCTTGCAATTAGAAGAGAAGGAATAGCCGTAATTTTTCAATTTCAAGGAAAATGAATTCGTAAACTTGTCTTGAGACAGCGCCGATAAATAGGAAAAAAGTGCCAATGTGTGACAATTTTTTCTATTATAGATATTTCAAACGGAAAAGCTTTATGTAAAAAACACCGAGGAATAAAATTTGCCTTTCAACCAAAACCGTTGCAAAACTCGTTGCTCATTGTCAATAGGAGTTTATTCCCGTCGTGGCGACGTCTTCCTCGGTGAGAGAGAAAGTTCGTTCCCACTGTTGCCGGATATTGTGTTTGGCTGAACCGACACTTCAATGGTTGAGACGTTGCGGAAAAGGCCTTGAAGTCTCTGAAAAGCATTGATTTCGATGTTGCGGCAAACTCTTACCTGGAAACAAGCGCGTCTTATTTCTTGGTTGCAAATTAGCAAGAGATAAACTTCCGAGAAGGTCCTCAAATCATTGATCGGATAATACTGCAAAATTTATTAAAACAGCTCTCTAATTCATACCAATGGAAAAAGTGCCGCAACGCGTTCACCGTCTCCGGCAAAGGTCCAATAAATCATGAGAATCTGATAAGCCAAATACGGCTAAAATAGAGCGTTTGCGGCGTTCGAGTCATTTTACTAACCAGATACGCGACAAACGTTGCTATGGAAAAGACGAGGAAAAGGCGTTCTCGCCTCCTCGCCGTCGGATTCTTGTTCTTCCTCAGAAACTTTTTCATTCCACAAAGCGAGACGATATTCAGAAAAGCGCATAGCACGCTGACAATTGCCAGAAACACTAAAGTGTAGAGGTGAAGGTACTGCAAATCAAAAGAGCTTGCACGAAAGCAAACCGCCGTGTAGTCCGAGTAGCCCGCAAAGAGATAGGTGCCATCCTCCAGCTCCATGAAGCTCACTTCTTGAAACAGCGTCAAAACGAGAACAATGCATGAAACAGAAAATTGTAGAAATATCATCACATTCGTGCGAGTTGATGACCAAATCTGTAATGGGATGTTCTTGTTTACGTGTTGCTTGCGTTGTTTACCTTTATATGCTGGAGAGTGGCATGAACGGCTGTGAAACGGTTCAGCGCAACCAGGGCAACACCTTAATCGAATAGAAATGGCTAGATTTTCCCCATCAAACCGATTGTCTGTGCCATCATTGTAAAACCGGTCAGACCATTAAAGAAATTGAACACAAACACCAAATTTGGTCCGATATTCTGAATAAAAGGAAATACAAAAACGACAATCGTATCGATGATTATTATTACGGCTTAATTTCGCATTATTTTTATCTTTCCGCAAGTTATCGGACAAACCATTCGACGTGTAGATTCTGAAGAATGGGGACCGATAAATCTCTTCTCCTCTAGCTAGGAGAAGAACTACAGTAAGAACGTAAATGTGTAGAGCGAAGGAGAAGACAACGTAAGTGTAACGTATGTAGGTCCACATTTATCGAAAATGGCTCTAGACATCACTCTCGTGGAATATACTCTTCTCGCGTGCGGATCGACTCGGACGCTAAGAAATAAACGCGTTGGTTTCCTTTTAAATAAAAACATTCCTAGTATTGTACAAATCGTTCCCGTCGCTAATGTGCTGCAAACATCGAACATGCCGAGCCGAGGGAGGGCAAGTGTCTGACGTCTTGAGAAGAAGTAGTGACAGGCCCGGATATGCTAAAGGTTCAACCCATGACCGGAACGATGTGATTTCAGATTCATTGTGGTGCCCTTGACGTTTCGAAGAAATGTTCTCTTCAATATGTCACGCAAGATCGCGTGCGGAACCGCACCACATGCAAAGGAACTAGACGCCTTAAAAACAAGAATGTCTCAAAGTTTTCCTTCTCCTCTCCCCTCCACCTTTGCAACAACTGTAAAACGGCTTGAATCTGCAACAATCATTGTTTTGTCCTTCCACAGGCTCAATTGTGAAAGATCATTTGAGTGAATTCGATGGCTTCGCCCGAAAAAGTTTCACCTTACAGTCTCTAACACACTCAAAGGCATGTATCTTCGAGTCCTTTGAGTCTATTGGCGAAAGGGTTGCCACATTTTTGTTTTGAAATGCACCAGGGGTATACATAGAGCTCTGCTCCAAGGCAACGAAAAGGAATTCGCCTTCCATCTTTCATCACATGAACCCTGAAACAGCTGGAAAAGCTAAACCTTCGTGTCAGGCGATAAGTCCAACCCGGGTAGTTTCTTCCCGCGAAGATGGAAAGCGGCTTACACCATTACATAGTCTCCCCTCTTTGTGTCTTCTTTCTATTCTTCAACTTCAACGCTGGCGATGCCCTCACTTGCATGAACGGGTTGTCGATGACCGACTTCATTTTTCCCTCTTCAAGTTCGGCTGGTTTAACGGTAATCAAATCACTCCCGGGACAGTGTTGTGTGATCTCTCCAGATGGAGTGCTCGTCACCTTCTCCTGTGTGCATCACAACGACCGCATTGGCTTTGAACGACAGGGGAGACGCAAAAGAGTTCACGTACACTATCCAACACTGCGCCGACAAAACAGTTTGGCCTCGTTTTTTTTGCGCGAGAAAAATCGTTTTGCTTGCTTGCAGACTGCTACTCGATCGTCCTATCGATTCGCTTATCACTGTGTTCCGCCTGATCAACTGAAGGACGTCCTGGACGAGTCGACGTTTAGCTACTGCCATTGTTCGGATGCTGACTTGTGCACGCCGAAGAACTATAACATCTCGTATCCGCCAGCCAGGATACATAAGGACACCATGTGAGACGGAAAAAGAGTTCAAAAGCATTTAAAGGTTATAGTGAGTGTTTTGTCGGCATAACAGGCAATGAGACACCGTACTTGATTGGGGGACTCGAGCCCTGTAACGGTATCTGTGTCGCATACTCAGCCGAAAAACCACCTCGATTCCTCACTTCTCATCAATTCTACGCCTGTGCGCCGAGTGACTTGTGGAGCAAGCTAGGCGCCGACTCGCCCGACTCGGCCGTCAATTGGAATGGGATCTGGGCGAGCTTTTGCACAACTTCTCAATGTAATGCACCGCCAATCGAGACTCCAAAACCTTCTTCAACTCTGTCATGCTACAATGGCTTCGGTGTTTTCTTCCCTTCTTCGCCATCGGTTTTCGATCTGCCGGCCCAGTTCTTTGTGAGATTGACATTTCGACTAAATTGAATCCTCAGGCCTCAGTTGAGCAGTGCCAGCCGGGCGAGATCTGCGCCGCCTTTGCCCAATATGCTCTCGAGCCGGACAGCTACTTCGACTACTACGGATGTCTCAATCTGCAAACTTGCCTCACCGTTGCACTTCAACTCAACATGAGTTCTCCGGTCGACTGGGATCTCAAAGCCGGCTATCTGTTGTAATTTTACGCTTCAAAGCTTTACTGTAAACCTCTTAGTGGCGACTACTGCTGCACTGAGGACTACTGCAACTACAACCGTGAACTTATGGGAAGCTCAACATCGAAGCCAGTGAAAGATAGTAAAGAGCTGCAGTGCTTCAACGGCTTTCAATGGCAAAACAACGTCATCCTTGGCGAGATGCGAGCATGCGAAGGCGTCTGTGGATACTTTGAGACGGAGGAATCCCGAATATGGATGTGCCTCGACGAGAAGACTTGTACCGGTCTCAATATTACCGTTGGTGAATGTTCGACAACGAATGATGTCTTCGATACTGCCTGTTGCTACAACGAGGATACCCAGCCGGCTTCGAGTGGCTGCCCGCTCTGGGGCTGGAGGCAAAGTGTTTCCGACCCGAGCAAGTGTTACTACGATGTGAAGGAGAAAGGCTCGAATATCGACGGAATCCGTCGATGCCTACAAATTGATGGTCGAGCCACTTTGCCCACAATACGTAATGCGTTCGAGAACTCGGAGTTTGCTGGTAACTTTTGTTCTCGAATGCCTATGATGACGAAATATTGCAGAAGCCTTCTCGGATCATTATCTTCTCATGCTGGGACTTGTCCTATCAATGAACGGGACAGGACACTGGCCGGACGGAACGGCGGTCACGTATGCGAACTGGGCCAGCGGGCAGCCGCGTCCCGGAATTGGCATTAATGCGGCGTACGTGAACGTTTCCAGCCGTGTATGGACTTCAATCAACAATCGGGTTCACGATGCGAGTTGGATTTGTGAAATGGCTATTCAGTGACCAGAAGAAGTCTTCGAGTGGGCCTTGCTTCTTTTTTTTTCACTGCTCACAGAAACACATTTTTCGTTTCTTTGACAAGTCATGTTTAAGACACAGCAAAGTTCCGTCAAAGAAGAACTCCAAGAACATTGCGTCGAAAGCACGAAAAAGCTCGATTTCCGTCGTCGAAGAGATAAGAGGCGAGATGCTGAGAAGCAGCATCAGAACATAATCCTTGTAGTCTCGCAGAAAGAAAAATGGTGGTCCGGTTGGGCTCCTTGTTATAAGCCGAGCAAGGCGTGCAAAACCGACGAAAACGGGGAAATGTGCAGGGACACCCAAAATGCAGACAAATCACAGATCGACTCATTCTCAGCAGGGCGGGGCATTACGGATTTTTCTCAACCCGTAACTCGTAATTCCGTAATTTCGTAATCTTGACTGATTACGT
>JAQIXL010003329.1:0-10640 GCA_034700245.1 Poikilolaimus oxycercus
TCTGAATTTCGGGCCTCGGACTCGGGATTTGGTTTTCGCTCGTTCTCGCACAGGAATTGACGCTTTCAGCTCAAACTTCGTCTGCTGAATGGGGGATTGACCACCTATTCGCTTTTGGAGCAGGCCGGGAGACCGCGAAAAGCACATCAAAGTTTACAAATTCTCACTACTTTCGCTCCACCCCCAATAGTTGAGCTCAAACCTTCACGTTTGTACAATTGGTGCAACAAAAAGTGACTATTCGACTGACGACACTAGATGAAGGTTCAAGTGGAGCGCATTTTAATGTTAAAACAAGCAACTTCACCTTCGGGCGCGTCAACTGCTGGAACATTTGTTCCAATTGGTTTCAGGAAAGTTTTGAGGGAAAGTTGAAACGGTGAAGTGCAGGCTTGGAAGTAAAAGACAAAGTAGAGCACTCGAGTGAACGACCTCTTCCGCCGTCGGAATCACCAGAACTGTAGCCACAATTTGTAGCCAGAAAAGGTTTCACGGCGTCGACGGCGGCTCATCTTACGCAGCGTTCCCTCTCCCGCGTCGCTCGCTGAAGAAATTCAATCCTCTTCATGTTTCTGTCTTACTGCCAAATGTCCATGTTGACCCATTGATGTGAAGCGTTTGTTGGAAAGCAGCGAAGATGAAATTTGAAAAGGCGTCAACCAGCTGCTACATAACAAAAGTGGAACTTGTTGTCAAACCAGTCATAAATCAGTACAATAAGTCGCCGCAGTTCGTATCCTTCCACATCGCCGTTCCAAGAGCAATTTCTTGAAACTGGAGATTTGAAACTGTGAAGTGTCAGTAAAAATTGAAGCTGAAGCACACCATAAGGATAGGACTTTAAGTGTGGATGAGTTGGAAACATGTTGTTTGACAGACACCTGAAACACACAAATGTTTTGGAAACTGAAAATACCCATCAGAATGCCGAGCTTGTTAGAATATCAATAATGAAGAGTGAAAGGACACGCTTTGCAATGAGACCAGCTAGCTGAAGGAATGTCTGTTTTCCCAATCTCGACCTGATTAGTCTTGGCTTTCGAAAGAAAAGATAAATTTAGCGTGGCAAGCGTGTCAAGGTGGGCCGTGTCTAGGTGACGAGCATGTGCAAGTTGAGAAAGCACCAATAAAAAAAAGTCGATGAGGCAGCGTTCAGTACGTGTACTGAGTTGGCGATAGTTATTTATCTAACTTGAAACCCCTAGACCACCTGAAAGCTCTCATTTGATTCAGCAGTACTGACCATGGGACAACATTGCGAGTGATGCGGCAAGCGCCCTAAAATAAAGGCTTGAAACAGCAGAATCAGTTGATAGTTGATTTCTTGGGAATAACTGCGCGTTTAGATGACTTGGCCCATTTGCACACAGTGGCAGGTGCTGAAAGTTGTTGCCTTGTTGGCACAGTACTCGAAAGTAGGTTGCAGAAATCACTAACGATTCAGAAAACTGTTTTTCATTCTTCAATTGTTCAGCGCATGTACGGCTTGTTCTCTGACCGCTCTCACTCACAAGGGAATGTTTTTTGGCGTCCGTGGCCGATCGAAACGGGATGTGGACCCTCCTATGCTCACCGCTCTCACTTGTCAGCATTGAGCGCTTGGTTTTCTTTTCAGGAGTCTGTCCTTTGTTTCTTCGACGACGCGTGCTATCATCCATTCGTAGCAGTTGGATTCACTTTCTAGCGACAGTCATGGAGACGACGAACAAGAAAACCTCCACTTGGGGCGACGATAAGTGAAGTTCAACAAAACCTCCATGTTTGTATGATTCGTGTAACAGATGAGTGAATGTGCATCTACACAACGAGGTGACGATTTCAAGTGGATCGCACTAGCAGAAACCCACGCACGAAAGAACAGAACTACTGAAACATTTGTTCCAATTTATTTTCAATAACAGCCGATACGGTGAAGTGCCGGCTTAGAAGTATTGTAGAAACAAGATCAACCAAGAACGGCAGTGCACTATTTCTCAAGTTGACTATTTGACCATCAGAATTGTGACCACAATTGTGGTAACAATTGTAACCAGTTGAATTTTTTTTGTTGCAAGGCGGCCGGCAATGTTTTTCTCTCGATGCCGAGTTGCCCATGTTGACCCCATTGATGTGAAACAAATACTTGATGAGCAACGAGGATGAAATTGGGAAAAGTGTCGATCATCTGTAGCAAGACTGAAACTGTCAATTGGTCTTCAAATTGTTGTAGCACTTCAATCGAATACAATAGTTTTCCACACTGCGATTCGCTCTATTTGAAATCATAGACTAGCCTATTCGTGCACATTATGATGAGAACTGTAACCACAATTTGTAGCCAGTTTCACTGTCAAATGTCCAAGTCGACTCATTGATGTGAAGCGTTTGTTGGAAGAGCAGCGAAGTTGAAATTTGAAAAGGCGTTGACCAGCTGCAACGTAGCAGAGAGGAACACCCACAAATCGTCTTCAACTTCTTGTCAAACCAGCCAAATCAATACAATAAGTTCACCGCCTTTGAGCCCGATCAATGTTGAAACTGTAGACTGCCAACTGAAACTGAGAAACGCTGTAAAGAAGACACGGTTTGAAGCATGTGGATGAGTTGGAAACGTGCTGCTTGCCAGACACCTGAAACAAACAAATTGCATGTGTTTGGAAACTGTCAAGTACCCATCAGAATGACGAGCTTGTGAGATTCTCAGTAATGAAGAGTAAAGGGAGTTTTCCAACAAGGCCAGCTGGCTGAAGGAATCTTTGTTTTCCCAATCTCCACCTGATTAGTGCCGGCTTTCGAGGGGAGGGCAACTGTGGAGTAACAAGCGTCCATAGACGAGCGGTGATGGTAACAAGCATGATCGCGTTGTGAAGAAATTAGCAGACAAAGAAGATCAATGAGCGAACTCAAAGCGTCGTTCTTATTTCATCAACTTGAAACCACAGACTCACCGGAAAGTTTTGCTCGATTCAACTAAAGTTCAGAAATTGACGAAGATGCATTTGATTGAGAACTCTTTCAGCGGTGCCAACAAATTTCGAATGATTTGACAAGCTCCCTTAGAATTGAAATTGCAGAATCTATCAATCTGGGTGGAAAGAGCGTCGTTTACTGATGCGATTAGTTGTTGTTTTTGCAAATTGACACAATTGCTGAAGTTTCTTGACGATTCTACAATACTTTTCTTTCGTCGGAACAGAGAAACCCATTCACCAATGGATCGTGGAAGCGAAAAACGATTCAGAATTTTCACTAGCACTTGAAACTGCGAAATGCCAAGATAGTGCGAAGCTTGTTGGTGCCGATCGTGAGAGCTCTGGAAAGCCAGTCGCGGGCGAAGAGTCGGCCACTCGCGGCTCAGCTTCTCGCGAAACATGACAAAAGAAAAATCAACTTTGACTGTTTTATTGCTTTGTAGCCACGGACCAGCAACATTGGTGAAGAAATCTTTACAGATTTGAAATGTAAGACGTCTAACCGTCGAGTGAATCTGGGACAAATTTTCAGCACCTCCACGAAGCTTCAAGGTGAGTCGCAGTCGCTTCTTTTCAATCTCCTCAGAAATTGGCGGCAATCTCGAACGTTCTGAATCAGGTTGATCTTCAAGAAATTATTCACGCACATTATGAAACTGAAGTTTGAATTCTGAGAGTTGAGAGTTGATCTTTTCGATGCTCGAATTGCTCAAGGCGTTGACACAGAGTGTACGAGCTATCAGTTTCATCCACAGTACAAGTTGACAAAGTTTTGTCGAGTTACAATCGATGGAACATCTTCTGATCTTCATCCTATTGCTAGCGTGTTGTACACTACCTCGGTTGATTCAGCAAGCATAAACAACTCGTTGCTTCATCTCGTCGCTCGTTATGCCTCAATATTATTGTATATGTCCCCTAACGTAGCCCTTATCCAATGAGTGCGGAGTTTGTGTCGCAACTCGTCTTTGAAATCTCGCAGGTCCGCCCTTTTTGGCCGTTTCTGCTTGCTCTACCACTTTTCCTTGCTAATTAGTCAACGTCTTCGCCAGTTCAATGAGGCCAAAAGAGAAAGCGAAGAGGCGTGTGAGTGCCTCTCATGGCTGAATTAAACGAAAACTGATTCTGCAGCACCAGAAACATATTTATTGATGACTGATGAATGTTGCGAAGGAAATGATGCAAGGCCTTCTCAATTTCATTGGTTGCATGATAGTCATCCATACAAGTACGACGGCTGAAACAGTCAAACACAACGTCAAAATTGAAAAAAAACGAAAGCACGTTTAGAATCCCGAGGAGAATTGAGCCGCGGAACCCATGTTGCAGCTATAAGTATGAGATGCAAGTCTTCTGTTTGATATTGAAGAGAAACCATGCGAACACTGATAATCTCGTCCCAACAACGCTCAAAGATCAACCTCCTGAAATAAGCGAATTGGAACCGTGGAGTGATTCCTCAGCTAAAAACTGACCCGAAATTCAGATAAAAATCATAGAACTTTCCTGCGGCAGTCTGAAGGTGCCAGGAGACTACCCTAGCCATATGCACACCAACGCACTTCAAACCTGGGCGAAATCGGTTCACTACAAGCCCGAAGCGGATATGGTCGAAATGTGGGAAATTGTGCCAGGCACTTGACGGTTTCAACCTTGCTACTTAACAAATTCAAAATCTTGACTCGTTCTCGCACTTCTTAATGGACAAACAGTGAAACTGTCAAGTGTCTGGTACAATTTTTTTTAGGAATGAGAACGAGAGCGGAAATTTTTAGACGTTTTGGTCAGACTTCTTTTTCTGGACCGCTAGCAACAATGCAGAAGAGAAGAACGAAAAGCGAAACTAGAGCCGCACCTAATTGCCATAGATCAGGTTGAACACTTGCCGCGGGTGGGTTCCATTAGCGAAGTGGCTGTAAGCGGAAGAAAATCGCCTGTTGAAACAGTGAGTTGGATGCGAATGGCAAGGCAGAACATGGGACTCAGCTCGACCCTTGTCTTACTGGACGAAAGGAGACGAAGAACGTACAAGAACAAAAAAAACCTTCACTGCGGCGACTAAGTGAAGTTCAACAATATCTCTAGGCTTGTATGATTTGTGCAACCGATGAGTGAATGTACAATATAATTGGCACAACTATTTAGGTGATGATTCCAAGATTTCGAGCACTTGCAAGCAACGCACAACTTGAAAACCTAGACTCACCGGAAAGTTTACTCATTGGATTGTGATCAGCACTCACGAGGCGTTATTGCAAATAGTGCGGCAAATGGTGCAAAATAAAGGCAGCAGAATAACTTGACAGTCGATTTCTTCGGAATAGCTGCGCGTTTCGATGACTTGGCCCATTTGCACACAGTGGCAGGTGCTGAAGGTTGCTGCCTTGCTGGCACAGTACTCGAAAGTAGGTCATACGCATTTCTTTCTCTAACCTCTGAATGATGAAAAGACCGCTGATCTATTGTATCTTCGATTGCGTACCCCTTCGTGAACGTCGCTCAAAAAGTCACTTCTTGAAACAGGAGGCTTGAAACCGTCGAGTGATTCCTCAGTTGAAGACTGAAAACTACAACAACGATGTTCAGAACTTGTTGAAACAACAATTGCTTGTGAACATTGTAAAGGCAATGCCTGAAGCGTTTCGAGCAAAACGAACCATCCGAAATCAGAGAGTGAGCAATCTGAAAAGCTTCGTCGATCCTTATTAGCCAAACTTGAAACCATAGACTCACCGGAAAGTTTCTCACTGAGTGTGTTCAGCAAATGTTTCGAAATTGAGGTATCTCCATCTAGTTGATCGTGTGCAGTGCCGATCTGCAGAGTCATCATTATGAATAACACAACAAGCACCGTTAAAATAAAGCTTTGAAACTGCAAAATTCTTTACTTATTTGGTAGTGAATTGCCTGGAAAGAGCATCGTGTTTCGATTCCCTTACAATCGGTCGCTGTTGTCGCACAACATCGCCGGCGAAGATGCACAGTTGATGCCAATCCTTTGAAACCGTCATTCTTCCAAACAAGCAAATTCTCAGGCCATTCGACCTTCATATCCACCATCGATGATCCGGAAAGATTGTGCTAAATATAAGCACCTTGAAACTGAGAAGTGCCAGGCTGAAATGACTGATTGGGCCGTTGTCCCAGGAGAGAAATCGCAACCTCTCACGAGCATGAAACATAGTTTTCAATCACAGTCAAGTAGCCTTTAGTGGTCTGCCAAATTGTCGTCAGAATTTCCCTGGCCATGAAACCGACGAGCACAGGGAACGTAAATTCCATGCTTTCGCATTTGACAAACCACGATGCCTCTAACGCATCTTATAGTGAAAGTGAGAATCAGTCTAGAACCACTTATCAACGGCGCGAGGGTGCATTCTTACGGTGGAGATGAACCGGTGGCAAAAAACGTTTACAGAGTGCTATTGAGTGAGTGCATGCGACTTCTCCGACGCGATGAGGCAGTACTCTTGAGTACCCTGAAAAGTCAGTCAGCGAGGACCACTCGCGGCTCAGCTTCTTTACATTTCTTGCGTGCAACCTGGGACTACTTGAATCGTCGCCGAATCGTTGTGTTGTTTTCTTCAATGGTGCTGATTTTGTTGTAATGCAAATACGACCATTTGAAAGTGCTCTTCTCTCCTTAATGTGCAAAAAAAAACAGAATGGTTGCAGTCAAGCGCCGAACCAAAGTGAACAGAGAAAGTAACGGTGAAGATCGCGAAGGGAAAAGCAGATGCGAAATTGAAGGTGGACAGCCGTCACCAATGTTCGCGTCGCTGCGTTGCGCTCTGAAGTGACAGATGTGAAACAGTCATCTCTGAAGAGAAACTTGTTCAAAGCAATCATATTGTAGTTTTTCGTCCCTCCCCATGTGAACTTAGCGCTGTTCAAATCTTATCACGAATTTGAGTTCGCTGTGAAACCGATGTTCTACTTTCCAAAAGTTGTTTGTTCCGACACCAAAGTTATCGACGAAATAGCATTTCACGTTCAGTGAAAAATTGTTTGCTTAGCGGTTTCATGAAGACATAATGAGGTAAGAGACAAAACGACATCAATTAATGGGTGTTGGTCGCCGATTTCTTTCAACCTTGAGCGCGTGAAGT
Organism: Poikilolaimus oxycercus; assembly: GCA_034700245.1. Classification (NCBI taxonomy): domain Eukaryota; kingdom Metazoa; phylum Nematoda; class Chromadorea; order Rhabditida; family Rhabditidae; genus Poikilolaimus; species Poikilolaimus oxycercus. The sequence goes on from JAQIXL010003329.1 coordinate 7,061, forward strand.
ATTCTTTCGAAGAGACCGTTCTTTGTTTCTTTACGACTCGTGTTTGCCCCGCATTTGTTGCAGTTGACTTGCGGCGGCGAGAGTCACTCGACAAATGCTGACAATGCCACATCTTTCAGGCCATTGAGAACGGGAAGTCTGCTACGGAAAAGACTTACACTAAGACGAGAAAAGAGTCGCCACTACGAACGACCTCAAGGACCGTACTACGATCAAGAGACCTTCTGAATAGTAAACGTGCAATCAGGTGGGAAGAACTTCTCGGACATTGTTGGAGAACGCGGTTCAAAGGAACATGTTTTCTGTGGAAATGATGCAAGCTGCACGTTTCACATTCGCCTGGCTACAGAATTAACGTTTCAGAGTACTCTCGTACTTTTGCCGTCGATGAAACCGATGGTTAGCGCTTGTTTCTGAACATGTTTTGATGCAACGTTTCAAAGGGACAAAGTTCTTTTGTGCAGAAAGAGCGCTGAAATTGTTGGCGTTCTGGTCAGAGTTCATGAGGATTTTGTCAGACTGTCTGACCAGACTGTTGTTACTCCTCTCGTGGCAGCCTGTGAACTTGACCTGGGAGACCTCACCTCCTTCATGCACATCTCATCCTCCAACCTCTGAAATAATCGGCGATGATGAAAAGTCCATGAAGCGCATTCATTGCCAAGCTTGCGGCGCTTGATTTTAGTAGCACTTTGGAAACTTACATTCTACTGGCAAGTTTCTAGAGGTTCTGTTTGGAGGTTTTCCTTGGTAAGCTTTGAAATGATGGTTTCGGAATGCTATTTACTAACAGCCACAACCCCCAAGTGTGGATTTTGGTGACAACAATGAAAGCGCGACATCAGTCAGCAATCGGAGAGAAGTCCATCATCGAGCAAGTGTTCAGTTGTTTTCTTTATTAGATCGACTCTGCGTAGTCTCTTTCTTTTTGACGTCCGAAGAATAGACGGCCGAGGGAAAGAAAACCTTCGCGGTACTTCTTAGTGCGGTTCAAATTCTTTCAGAAATTTCCGCACACTGTGAAACCGAGATTCTGTTGGTAGTTCTTTCCGGATGTTGTTCTTCCCACACATAAATGCTTGATGAAAAACACATGTCCGCCACCCCACCCACTGGAATCGGCAAAATGAATCGACCATTTGCTATGTAGCAAGAACGAAACGGTCAATTCAGCTGGTCAGCTGGTTGGACAAAAGTTCTTCCCGTTCTCCAGTCTCTGATTTTCGAGAGAATGGACAAATGTAGAGTGGCAGGCATGCGTAAGCGAGCAATGAGAGTGACGAGTATGATCGAGTTCCGAAGACGGCAAGCAACCTGAATGAGGAAAGCGAGAGTGGTGGTGTGGTCGATTCTTAGTCTCCAGAGCCCCAAAGTCAAAACAGTGATCAAAGGCTCGCACTCCATTTCTTCGCGTGATTTTCGTCCAATCAAGCGCGACGGCTGAAACAGTCATTCCCAAGGTCAAAAAGTGAAAAGTGAAATGACGTTGAGGACTAGCGAAGAGAAAAGAGACACGAAAATGACGATCAAGTAGCATCAACGTCAACAGCGTTTGGAAATGACAGAACTGAAACTGCGATTCTCTTCGGAACTTTGTTCGTGCATGCGCCCACGATGTCGAAACTTCCTGGAGCTAGCAAGAGTGGCCGGTTGCTAGACACGCGCTGTGCTTTGCGATGTGTACCTCGTCTTTTAGTGTGTGGGTCGATGTTGTCTCGATCAGCTTCAGACTTTCTTCGCTCCTTTGCTCAAGCCATTGCCCCACATGCTGGAGCGCTGTGATGACACCGCTCTTTGATATTGAAGTAAAGCCATGTGAACAGTTGTCGAAAACCGTTTCGCGAATTCATCAAGGATGGAACGGACAAGCGCCAAAGCAAAAAAAAAAACATCAGACCCTTGTCATTGTTTCTATTGTAATAAACTCGGTTTTTTTTTTTGTTTGAAACCGTAAGCTCAACGAAATGATCATCGCATTTGTTGATTGTTTGTGAAGATTAGCTGTGCATGCCAATGGCAATCAGATAGCAACTAAACCACGACTATCGAACCTGCCGTTGTGCGACCTAAATTTGACAAATTATCACAGCGAGAAACCGGCAACTCAAGATTTTCAGAAACGACATGTGCAGCGCCAGCATGCTTGCGACGGTTTCGCTTTGCAACCGAGAAGATTCTGGCAACAGACAATGATCTCCTTTTCCTCTAAATATCAAACGGAGGCAAAGCTTCACTTATTTCAGCGCTGCGTGAAACCATCAACTGAATCTTACACACAAATTTTGGTCTGTCAAGAAACCAGACATGAAATCGAAATCCATGGACGCACAACAGTTTCACACGTCCTTCAATTATTCAAATTAGGAAGAAGCTTCAATCAAAAGACAAGGCAGCATCTTGCGTCTCCAGTTCAAATCGCAAAGCATGTGCTCGTTCTTGAAATTTTCTGCCAATCTGTCATTGAAGACCCTTGCAACGAAATCCACAGTGAACGTATTCAATGTTGTTCACAGCTGAACTTCGCTCGTTTCTCGAGGTGGCAGCCTAACTTTCACTCGTAACTTTGTCGACTGATTGTGAAGGAAAAGAAATGTTTTGACAGTGCGTCGATTTCATGCTCATATTGTCTAAGAATATCAACCGTACATGTTGAGCCGAGGATAAAAGGTTTCGGTGGCGATTGTCATAGTCGCTGAAGTGGCTGATGCGAGATTGTTGTTTCACGTCGAATAGGAATTATGTGAACAGTGCCATTCATGGTTTGAGCATGTCTTGGCGCTTTCAAAATTGGCACTCTCGGTTTTGTCTTTGCTGCGAGTTTGCCCAGAGACAAGGTTTGAAGAAACAGTTTCAAGCAACGCATTGCATCTGTTTGAAAAGGCGTCCCTCTTGCTCAGCAATATGCGTCGAAACGGCGTTACATAGACCGCATTGCGACTAGCGGTGAAAGTGTTCTATTTTTTGTGTGCATCGATAGCGCTAAATAGCGCTGATCAAATTCATTCAAAATTTCAGCCCATATGAAGCCGACGTTCTACAATACAATAATTCATTCCGACACCTAAATTTTGACAAAACAATGTGATTCACGTTCACACAGAAATTGTCAACTTGGTGGTTTCATGATGAAGTAGTGAGAAAAGAGACGGTTGCAATAAACCTTCTCTCTGATCACTCTCAGCCTTGGAGTAGTCTTTTCCCAGGTCTGTTGTTTGTTTGTTTTGCAGCTTTGCAACGCTAAAAATGAGGGTTTTCGACAACGTTCCGATACTCGAGTGCTGTTGCCAATGAGCAAAGTGTTTATTAGATCTCTGAAACAGTGCACGCACAAATGTCTCTTTTTGAGTGGATGTGAATCGATCAACTATTGTACTTCGGTAATCTGGAAGAGCCACAGCGACAGCGACTGTTCCCCGCTCAAAGAGGGGCTCTGCCACTGAAATAGGAAACATCTCAAGGAATGAGCCGGCTACGATTCAAGACAACACCATGAAGACCCGTCGATTAATGTCAGCTAGACAAGTCACTTTTGAAGAAGAAGACTTGAAACCGTCGAGTGTATAAAAATCTCATCGAGAAA
>JAQIXL010003330.1:0-10634 GCA_034700245.1 Poikilolaimus oxycercus
AAACGTCAAATCGTCCATAAAAAGTCCGTCAAATTCGTCAAATCGTCAAATTCGTCAACGTCAAATGCCCAGCCCTGTTACAATCATGAGCTCGGTCGGCTGGATCTCCACACTCCTTCTACTAACAATCATTCGCCTCAATGTTGTGACAAGTCTAGGTAAATATCTATAAACTCTTGTGCTATGTGGGCTTGTTCAATTCATAATGAGCAATAAAAATGACTTGAAAGAATCTTTGCAGATCAAGAATGTTGGGTTGAAACGGACATCATCTTGGTGTATGATCAGTCAGGTAGCATCAGCCATGACGACTACAAAGTTGGATGATTTCGAGGCTCAATAACCGTTTTTTAGCTATTCCGCGCAGCCGTGGCTGATCACTTCGAAGGGCTAAAGAGTGTTGGTGCCGAAATAAATGCAAGTAATTAATCTTGTTGGCTGCATCAGTGAAGCACTCCGAAGAAAAAAAACGTTGCAGATATTTTAATGCTGCTTTTTTTCAGGACACTCGCATCGCGCTAATCGCCTTTTCGTCATGCTATGAAACCGAGACTCTTATGAACTTAGAAAAGAGAAGCAAGGCTGAGATTCTCAGAATTCTCCGAAAGGACAGACTGTTCGGTGGCGCTACGTGCATGGCGCCGGCCGTTGATATGGTCAACGAGGTTGGGTTTCTTTTAGCTAAAATAAAGGATACAATTATCACTTTTTCGTGTCGTTTTTAAAAAAGGGTTTTTGCTAGACAGCTCCTGACGGGGAAATTCTAGATCCTCACGAATAGGAGCAGCGGCTATCGACACGGCAACACACTAATACTTTTCATCACCGATGGAAACCCTAATGACTTGTGCGAGGATAATGATGGTGTTGATTCTCGTGGATACGCCTTGGGAAATTCATTGTCTTGGCACTGCGCTTCATATGTAAGCAGCTCACAATCAGTATTATTCGCTTCCTTGATATGCATATTTCAATTCAATTGATACAGCGGTTGGTTTTTGTAGGCAATGGAATCCTTGATCTTGTCGGGTAACTTTCGCATTATAGGAGTTGGCTGTAAGTTAAAGTTACATAGTAACCAAGTTTTCGAACGTTATGACACTTTAAAAAATGTTTTCAGCCGAAATTAATAAAGACATAATCAAGGCCATGTTAACTGTCAACAATCAACCACACGATGAATACTTTGTACATCTCACGGATTTTGCCAGTTTGACTGATCATCTGAAGGAGATTTGCAGTATGTTTTTTTCTAAGAATTTCTCTACAAAATAATATTTAAACGACTGAAATGGTCGTTGTTGCAGCCACCACAACGACAACGACAACCACGACAACGACAACTACAACCACCACTACACCACGTAAAGATATAAAAATTTTTTTTGAATAAATTCACTTAATTGCAGCACTCAAATACGAACCTGCATCTTGTAAGTGAAGTCATTAATGTCGACAGTTTCTTCTGAGTGAAGGCGGCAGCGGAGTGGACATTGTTCTTCTGTACGATCAAAGTGACAGCATCACCGACGACGAATACGCTGTACTTTTTTTCGTCAATAAAATACTATATTTACAGGGTTACATTTACTCCGTGGCAAATTTTGTCAACGGTTTGAACATCGGAGAAGCCAGGGAGGTGTGTTTGAATAATTTAGAAAGTTTTTAAAAATTTCCTTTTAGCAAATTCTCTTAAGTCTTGTTGAATTTTGCGGAACAAATCAGCGCCAACTTACGGTCAACTTCTTCGACATAAATAAGACGGAAATTGTTGAAAAAGCTCGAGGTCATCGAACTTTTCGAGATTGCACAAGCGATCTCGAGGGCGTCTTCCGCTTTGTATCCAAAGACGTGAATATTTTTCTCTGAACCTCAAACTATGTCGAGGTGCTTACCAACGGAGCTGGTTGGAGAGGTGGCGGCACTTGGAACCCAACTTTGATTTTTCTCATAACTGACAGTGTCATCTCTAAGTATAACGTAGATGCAATCCAACAGGTTTTTGGATGTTTTTGAACTGAACAGAAGTTGAGGCCATTCCCAAGAAAGTCACGCTGTATATTCTCGGCGTTGGCGGTAATGCTCCTTTTTCTTCGAAAATCCTTTAGACCAAATTGATTCTCGTGCTGCACTGGAGCTCGTTGGTAGAAATGCCAAATATTTCAAGAACCTCGGCGAATTTGGTGATGTGGAAATAGCATTGAGGACGATCTGCCGAGACGAGAATCTTCCACCAACGCCACCGCCAATTACAGAAGCACCACGGACACCGCCCCCGCCGCCACCGCCGTCACCCCCGCCAACGACGACGACTGCTCGTGTACTCGTCATGGAACCGGCTTCAACCAGATACTACAATAATTGAGTTGACACTTTGCTGGTTGGCACAGCTGATAAAGAAAGCTGCAAACTGTGTTTGTTTCGGTGATTGGACAGGCAATCTTGATGAAGTAGAAAAACTGCTTTGCTAGAAGATTTATTTTCGATATGGCTCGTCGGGAAACGGAGGAGCCGCTGCGAGACCATTGCGGGTCGTCATGGGCCGCGGAGCATAGAGCAGACCTCGATGGTCGCACCCGGACTCTCCCACGCTGCGAGTCGCCGGTTTCGTCCTGAGCTAGTCCGTAGTTGGAAAGTTTTCCATAGCAGCATTGATACGACAAGATTTTTTGAATCTATCGCATTTGTCATTTTACACTTCAGCTCTTGAGCCGTGCGGCTTGATCGTCGTGCGCATCCAAATGTGAGTTCGATCGTCTTCCCGCTCTAAAAAGGTGCTTGCAGGTGGATCCGCCGCTTTTTGGTGTGCGTGCTGGCTGCCGGCTTCTGCGACGCCCTCATGTGCTACAAAGGCGAGAATATGACCGAACAGGTTCGCGAACTCAAAAAAATGTCAAGAGATTTCAGTCCGAATGTCATCAGACACATCATCCCTATTGCGTGTCGAAGGCCGTCTTCGACCTCGTCGAGCAGAAGCTCCGTTTCGGCGGACGCGGCTGTGAACGCCTTGAGCCGTGCCAAAAATTAATTGTAAGTTGAAATGAAAATGGGAGAAGATGCAAATGATAAAAACGCGATAGAAAACGCAGAATGATAAAATTTCAGCAAAACGTGTACGATAGAAGAATCGTGTACAGGAAGTGCTGTAAGGGGGACCTCTGCAACACGGCCAGCATCGCCGAGATCGTTCCCACCACCTCCACCAGCACCACCACGTCGAAGACCACCACGCCTACGCCTACAACGTTGGCATTCGACTCGAAAATCACACGCTACCTACAGCACGACGGCAACGACGACTTCGCCCGAACCGACGACGATGAAGCTCTTGGAGCGTAAGACGGAGCCGCCGCCTGCAGTAGCGGTGTCGGGGCCGGCAAAGGGAGAGCGTCGTCGTCCTCCCCGTTGGGCGAAGAAGGAGCTGAAGCCTATCGCTCGTCGTGAGAGAGCCGAGGCCGGCTTCAACCCGCGACCCGTCCTCGTCGCTGCCCTGCCCCTCCTCCTTCTTCTCCTCTAAAGGCCCCTTTCTTTCTCCGAAAACACAATAAACTTTGTTTTGATACTGTTTTCTCGTCGTATTCAGTCATTAGAAGGATATCAACGACGCTTTATGAACCAGTGATCTCATTATGAGTAACTCGTGCTGGCTGGCACTATGATTAGTCGCGGAGTTCGCTTCGTCGACTCTGTTGTTGTGGTCTCTTCTTCCTTCTTCGACGTCGTCGTCGTGAGCCGCGGAACTGTGGAGACTGTATGAGTGCAGATTTCTCGCAGGGTTGAATAGACTTCAGAGAAGGAATCTAAGGTCTTAGCCTGTCTATCCACACCGCCGACGATTTTCAACAGGTTCTCGCGATTTACATCTGCTTCTCTTTTCTTTTGTGAGAGCTCGAAACTGACCGTCGAGACTGATGAAGTAAAAAGTCGTGCGTTCTCGAAGTGGAGCAGCCGCCTACATTATTTTTTGTTGGAAAGCAGCTGGTCACCTGGATGGCATCATCTAAACTGGCCGCGTCTATATCGTCCTTCGTGATAAGGACGGTTATCATTTTGGTGAATGAGCCGTATCGATTGCCTGAATCACCTTGCAGAACCTGGAACTCGAAATTCTCGTGGGCTGGAACTTCTCTAACGACGAAGTTGAGAGCGGATACCAAATCACGATTGCCTGCGCTATATGTTCTCGGAGCGCGAACTTGGCTCAAAATTGTTTCCTTGTTCTCTTCGTAGAATTTGAAAGGCAGGATCTGCTCATTGGAGCCACCAAAGGCTACTAGTGCCATAAGAATTTGCTGAAGGAACGTTAAGTTTCAACTTGAAGCATGAACCTGGTAACTAGGCCCAATGTCAAGGCCTAGAATGAAGCTGGCCACTTGATAAGTATACTCCTTCAAGCAAGAACAGCAGCATGAATAAGAAAGTAAGTCCAACCTGATATTCTTCGTCGCCGATTGCTGAAGATTGATCGAATATAAAAACAAAGTCGAGACCGTCTTGACAAGCTAAAAATTCTCCGTTTTGTCGGTATTAGAAAGCAACCGGGACCGTATGGTCGAGGATCTCTGGTGAGTGCTGAAAGCCTTCAACATAGAAAGTTCTATAACAAGCTCACGAAGTGTGGTTGTGATCGTGGTTGTCGATGGTGTCGTCGAAGTCGTTGTTCTTCCCGTTGTTGTGCTGCAGATAGAAATGACTTTCGCTAACTTACGATTGTCTTGTGAACGACCGAGGTGGCTGAAAACGACGATTAGAACTACGGCGAAGAGCATTATGCCTTGGCGTTGAGTGTCCAGACGCATCAACTGGCGAATGGCAATGATCCATTAGTGCGCTAAAGGAAATCGGGATGATGATAAACGAGTTAGACAATAAATCCTCAATATTTTTGTCCACCCTTTCAATTTCTCCAACTTATTTGGTCGTTCACCTTTCCGCACGTACGACTTTCTTCGTAGTTGTTATTTCTACCCAGTTCTAATGCGAGTTCCTTCTGTTTCACTCTCTCCCTCCTGTCACCACCGATCCGTAGTCTTCTGCTACCTACCCGCATCGCTCGGCTGCTCCTTTGAATCTACTTTGGAAACACGGCCGTTCATATGTGCTGACGTCGCAACGCAAACACGAAGGAACGAAGCGGTGAAAACTTCACGTTTACCTCATCGTCTTCACGCAATGACTAGCCATAATTAAATTCTCTTCTTCTCAACATTTGGCGTGCCGAAATTTCTCGTTTTGCTTCTTCGGAGTTGCCAGCCGGTGGAAATAATGTTGGTTCCTTCTTTATCCATTAAAACTCTTTCTTCTCTTTAGGCACATCCGTCGCGTGGTCTTCTGCTTGCTGGCCGTGTCGCTCGGCAGCGCCATCCGATGCTACACGAAAAGCGATCTTTCGACTACAGGGGTTTATCTCTAATCAACAAAACAAAAACAAACGCAACTGCAGGAGTGCAATCCGAAAGCGGAATTGGATCGTTGCGCCACAGAGATTTTGTACGCGCACGGTGAAGCACAATCTATCGTCAGGCGGGCCTGCAGCGATATCTACTCGTGCACACCCGGGGTATTCATGCAAAACTTAATAATTGTTTCCCTGAACAATACACTTTGCAGCCTGTTGTTATGCGTTCCAAGGCATTGCACTATATCAAGTGCTGTCTGACGGACCTCTGCAATACGCCGACGGTTGAAGAAATTCGCAAGGGTGAAGACTTGAAGAAGCTCGACTTGGAACTTGAGGCGCTCTATAAGCAGATCAACGTCACCCACAACAAGCTTCACGGATATCTTTTCCCTGGACGCGCAAATGCTACCATCAATGTCAACTAAGACATGCCATGAAGTGTCATGCCTTTATTTCTCTGTGATAAAAGGGCCGCATCGTCATTCGCAAGGCACTGAAAGATTCATCTATACTAACACAAACCTTACGTCGATTTCGTCAACGAATCTTCAGAAGTTGCTCCCGTTCTGGAAACAATGAGCGAACCAGGTGTGCTGGTGGGGAAGAGGGGGCTGTAGAGCATCCACGATGGAGGGGAGAGGGGCGTCTCTGCCGGGCTGCAGTCCCAACGGGGGCGACCGACGTGAAATCTACATTAGGGTGGAATCTTTATCCTCCGAGTACCGGCCCCGTTGAATCGGGTTGCCGGTTTATATATCGAGAAAAGAGACATAACAAGAAGGCTTCTCAGATGAGGTGTCTCTTTTTTCCGTGAAGGAACCGTGAAGGAGAGGCGGCTTGCACGGAAGAGAGGGAAGGCGGTGTGTCACCGATGGGGATGTTCGATCGTCTGCACACGGTGCAGGAAAGAGGACATGGCCACGCTTAGCTCATCGCCTTCACGCATTGCCTAGTTGTACAAATTCTCTTGCTCCTCTGCTGACAGCAGGTGGCCTGAAATTTTCTGTTCCCTTGACGGGGATCTCTTAAACGAATTCGACACCTAGTTGATGGCAATAATGTGAGTTGTCCTTTCCCTTCAATCCTCCCTCCTTTGTCACTAGGCATATCCGTTGCGTGGTCTTCTGCCTGATGGTCGTGTCGCTCATCTGCGCTCGCAAATGCTACATTAAAGACAAGCATGATGAGGATGATTCTTCGTCTATTTCGGTTCAGTTGTACATATTGAATGAGCCAATGGTTGCCTAGGAGTGCCCCACCTTCGATGGCGATAAGTGGGACTTCTGCGTTACTGAATTCGTCTACGAGCAGCAAATTCCCAAATCCGTGTTTTTGCGCGAGTGCTGCCCAAACGTGGAATGCCCGAGAATAGACGGGGCATGTAGTCAATGACAAAAACGGAAACAAACATTTTAGTTTTTCTAGCATTCAGACGGAAAATGGCATCGCGTTATTAGCTGCCAGACGGACCTTTGTAATACGCTGACCCCCGAAGACCTTCGCATTATGGAACTGCAGGAGTTGAACGTGGAACTTGAGGCGCTCTACAAACAAGTTAACATCACTCAAAACAAGCTTCAAAAGTGTCTTTTGCCTAGACGCTCCAATGCCATTAATGCCACCACGAAAAGTCAATGATTTGTCACTGTCCGATAAGAGCATTTCGTCCTTACTCGCAAGGCACTGTCCGTTCGACACAAACAAGCGACGGACGTCGACAACGTGAAAAGATCTGCAGAAGTTACATACTCCTCAGGCATGACGCTAAAGCGAATCTGTTTGTCCATGATTTCATTTCTTGGAAGTGTAGCGGAGGAGACTGATGTGAAAGCGCTGAAAGGAAAGCAGAAGAAGAAAAGGCTTCACGCTTAGCTCATCCACATCACGCATTGAGGCTCTATTCAAATTCTCCCTGTCGACTATCTAAAGCGAGAAATCGGAAGCCTCTCGTGCCGCATATCAACGCTAACCATCATCCGGTTTCCTCTCCAATCAGTTGAAATCTATCCTTTTCGAGGTCCTATTCTAATGTAAGTCGGCTCTATTCTTCAAGCCGCGGTTTCTCTTCAGGCATCTCCGCTGCGTGCTTATCTGCCTGCTGACCGCATCGCTCGCATACGCCATACAATGTTTCAGCAGCCGAGGAGATCTTTCGGCTACGGTTCGCCTTTCTTGCGATTCGAAAAACCACTACGTCTCTAGGTAGACTGCCGTCTTGAGAGACAGAAAGTCTGCGTTGCTGAAGTGAACTATTATAAAGGAGTGGCGCAGAAGATCGGAAAGCGTACTTGCTTCCAAGGCTGTATTGATGGGGTAATGACCATCGGAAAATAAAAAAAACCTATTTGACCTTAAGGTGAAACTCTTATTGTAATGGGGTTTTCAGGAACGGAAGTTGCGCGGTGGCAGAACGCAGCGCCTCCTCTGCTGCCACAACGATCTCTGCAACAACTGGACGGTAGAAGGGCTTCGAAAGCAAGACGAGCTCAAGAAGCTTGACGTAGAGCTTCAAGCGCTCTACAAAAAGATCAACGTTACGCAGAGCATGCTTCACAAGTATCTTTCACCTTAGCTCTCTGGGCTGTCTTCAAAGTCTGTTTATCTTCGTGGGAGTCTCTATGGTTCACTTTTTCGTCGCATAAATGTGATCTAGTAATGTAGCAACAGCTTGTAACGTCCATAAGGCCGGTTCGCTTTCAATTATTGGAATAGTGACAGAAAAGGCTGGAACAAAAACGATGCGTGGAAGTTTACAACCAAAGAAAGAACACTTCAACTAAATTCACATGCGTTATGTTTGTTTTTTTCAGCTCTCCGTCTACTGTATTTCATCAGCACTGAAACGTTCGCATCAGCTGTAAACATCGGCGTCTTCTGCCTTCCTATTGTAGTAGCTTTGGGGTCGAGCTGAAGGAAAGTGTTGACAGGAAAACGAAAGGAAGGAAGCGAAGAAAAGATTTCACGCTAGTTCGCTTATTCATTCTTTTTCACGCATTGCTTTGCTATACAAATTCAGGCTTCCACGATATCGTGAAAGACTTCCAACCTGCTGGTTCTTAACCTTGACTGCATCTCGCCCCTAGCCTCGATGCTTCACATCACGGCCTATCCTCTTCTTGTCTCTGCGGTATCTCTTGCTTTCGGAAAGATCCCCATTCGGATGAAAGGTTGATTCAGAAAGATTTATGATGCCTTCTCAGACAGTGACGAAGCTGAGACAGATTTCACTTGGTCTCCAACCGTTGTGACCATTCCAACTTCCACTCGGGCTGTTAGTAAGTGCGTTGAAAGTAGAGTAACCTAGATGTGTTTCAAATTACTCTCAACCTAATTCGTCCTTTAAAACAAAACGTAAGAAGTACTGAAAGAGTTCAAAAAGTCTTCAGGGTGTGAAAGAATTGATTTGGTTCTGGTCATGGATGAAAGTCGTTATTATGCGTCAAACGATCGAGTTGTAAGTTTTGTACAGGAATTTTGCCTTAAAAAATTAAAATCCGAAGCTCAAACCCACGCTTCCGATGATTTTAGCGAAAAGTCGCCCAGACAGCCGAGTTTGTTAACATGCTGGACATCTCAGCTGAAGACAATGTTTGTGTCTGTAAAAGGCTGAATAATTCTCCAGTCATCGCGTGTCAGTCTGGTGATCTTCTCGGGAAACGATCAACAGCAGAAAGTGTTCGACTTCAAGGAAACCAACAAAGATGTTATCACGAACAAAATCAAGCAGAACCGCATTTACGATGGCGATCGCGACCTGCCGTCTGCATTGAACTTCACATTGACACAAGTATTCAAAAATTTTTCTAATATCGATTTTAATGCAATTTTAATTCACTTACGTTTTAGGTTTTCAACTCCGACAGCGGCTGGCGTGGAAACAAGGATTCCACTTACATCTTCGTCCTGTCAACGTTCAACAAAACAACCATTCAACAGTTTCAAGAGGTATTATGGAACAAGCGTTGTCTTTAATGTTAAAAACAATAGGCCGAAAAGCAGTATCAACGAAAAGGAAAGCTTATCTACCTGGCAATTGCTGACGATGCTGCTGGTTCGTTTTACACTTACAATAATTTTGCGCACTACCACTCTACATTTTCCTACAGACATTAACACACTCGAAACTCTATCGGAAATGCTGAGGCAGAAAAGCAAGAATGTAATAATGATTGCTGAAGGGGTGAACGACCTGTATATAACGCTAAAGACGTTCTGTGATGAGGAGGTAACGGTACTAATTGTTTTTGCAAGCCAGTGATTGATTTCAAGCTCACTAGTCAACCACCGTTACAAGAAACAAATGCACCCAAAAAGAAGAAAGATGAAACAGCGACCTGAAACTGATATAAAGTGTTAATTACTGAAATAAAGGTTTTTGTTACAGTCTATGGCAGAGATAGTTTTTCTTGTATATCTCGCGTTCACTTTCCAAATAAATCCCTTTTGGTAAACTTCAATTGTACGTAAACCGATGCTGTCACATATGTGTCTTCGGCCCGCTGTTTTCCTTCTAGCTCTGAGCGAGGGAAGAAAGTTGAATGAAAGCGTTGCATAGAACGCACAAAGGAATGAAGCGAAGAAAGGCTTCACGCTTACTTCACCCTTTTCACATGTTGACTTCCCATATAAAACCCCTCTCCACAATCTTCGCAAATTGCAATATTTGTGTTGATTTCTGCCAACTTCAAACTACGATTCTGATGTAAGTCATCCAATTTCTTTTTGCCACTGGTATCTCTTCAGGCTCATTCGCTGTGTGGTCTTCTGTCTGCTGGCCGCATTGCTCGACTGCGCCCTTCAGTGCTACAACACGAATCGACAACAGGAGCTGTCAACATCAGCTCCTTCTGCCTTCCCAGTAGCTTTGGGGAGGGGAAGAAGAAAGTTGAATGAAAGCGCTGAATGGACCACACAAAGGAAGGAAGTGAAGAAAAGTCTCACGCATGCTTCATCCGTTTTCACACATTGCCTTGCCATACAAGTTCCGCTCGTCTACGTCGGCACACGCAGTGAAATAACTTCGTGATTGGGTCTGTTTCAGATCTTTTCGCACTTTCGCAAAACCACTCAATTTTTACCACTTTTTAGCAAAATCGCAAAATCGCTCGGTCGTCGCCTCATTTGCATCACTTTTTCGCAAAACAATTCAATTGCTCTTTTCCTCTTTGGCAAACCACTTTTTGGAAGCTCGCTTTGCCTATGTTTCACTCCCAGATCGTGAGCGTCCGCACGA
>JAQIXL010003331.1:0-10626 GCA_034700245.1 Poikilolaimus oxycercus
CGGGCGAACCCGCCGACTCGGGCGACGGCCCGAGGCGCGTCTTAGCGGCAGAACCCGGGCATCCTCAAGGGCAGTCCCGGCGACCAGCAGTCGGTCACGGTCCTCCTCCTCCAGCAGCCAGCTAAGTCCGCATCTGCAGCCGCGAGGCTGCTGACATGTTTCGAGCTTTGTGAAGAGCCATTTCGCCAGACGCACCGCGAAGCGACGAGACTCCCTCGTTGCGGCTCTCGAGCCCTCCAGCTCGCCGCGTTCACGACGCTGATTCCGGCCACAACGGTCCTTGCGTCGGCCCTGACCCGACCCTTGAGAAAGTTCTTGAGAAGGCCAACCCCTTCCAGGCCCTCGAACAACGACCCCTCGCGTCGCCAGATGCCCCCCCCCCCCCCACAAGCGTCTACAGCAGACGACACCTGTTGGTCTGGCCACGGCGTCGCCAACGGCCGCATCCGTGCCGGCTTCTTCATGAGCACAGACGGTCGCATCGCGCGTCGACTCTCCCAGTGGACACATCGCCTTCGAGCTTGTCCGTCTCCCAAATGCGCCGGCAAACACGCCGCGTCTCCGCGACAACTTCGACCGCCATTGCGTGCGCTGACAGCTGGCGCACGCCTTCCTCAGGCGCCTAGTCGAGAAGCCTATAGCAGGGCTCGACGCTGAAGACGACACACACATCGCCATGGAACTCGCACCTTGCGAGCCGCCCTCCTCGGTCACGCCTCAGCCGCAGTCCGCTGAAACCGAGCTCGTTAGCCGCCGACGATCGGCAATAGCGCCCACGGTGCGACGACGCCGCTGGCACGCCGAGCTCGAGACGCTCTTGAAGACCGACCACCCGCAGCCGCCGCCCGCAAAAGAGCGCGCCCAGCCCACGGCACCGAAAGCCGCGGCACTCCAGCCAACCCTGGCCGGCACTCCATGCATGCGGCCTTCCGCTTCGCTGTTGCCGCCTATCGTGGGCCAGGCTGAGTGGGGATGGAGATCTTCTTCGCCTGTCGGACGAGTTGATCCAGGGAGGAATCCTCAGCCAGGCATACTCGACCAGAATGGACTTGTCATAGCTGACGGGATTCGACTCGATGGGGAGGGAAAAAACGTTCTCGCCACCCTTGATGGCGCCGTTAGCGGCACAGGCACTGACGGCGGCCGTTTCGGAAGCGTATCAGAGAGGATCGAGGTCCGAGAGACAGGCGGCGAGGCGCCAACTCGCTTCGGGATTCGACCGAAGGGCAAGAGGCGGAGAGCGAATAGCTCTGCAAGCTCGATCGAAGTCTGTGGCTTGGCCCTTCGAGGGACAGATGCCAGGCTTCTCGAAACGAGAAGCGGTGGAGGATGCGGAATCGACACCGATGACCTTACCGGATTGGCGGTAGGCACGGATGATCGGCTCGAAGGTTGACGTGATGGCTTCACACCGACGTCTTCCGCTTGAGGAGGGGCGAGCACGTCGTCAAGAGCGCCTCGAGAACTGAGACGACGCCCCTGGAAAAGTCGTCCTTGGGCTTCTATCAAAGTCCTGAGGACTTCTTTTCCAGGTCGACATTCTTTCTGGTGTCTAAATTCATCCACTGTACAGATGAGAGTGGACAATAGAATGCCATTAAAAGTGTTTCTTTGTCCGCAGTACATGCTTTTCAGGTCGACATTCTTTCTGGTGTCTAAAGTCATCCACTGTACAGATGAGAGTGGACAATAGAATGCCATTAAAAGTGTTTCTTTGTCTGCAGTACATGCTTTTCAGGTCGACATTCTTTCTGGTGTCTAAATTCATCCACTGTGATTCCCACCCCAGAAAGAACTATGGTCAAACGTGCCTTCAGGAAGCAGAGATAGCAGGAACGAAACACCGACATGAGCGACGATAAAACAGCTGGGATAACCGTGGCTCAGGCAACTCGCTCAACCTAATGTAGCTATGTAGTTGTGATACTCTTCATTCCGCGCCAGCGTACACACCGACACAAGAAATTTCGTCAGAGATTCTTCTCGAATCTTCTTTAATAGCTTCCAAAGAGGCGTCAGCCTCGAATCAGCGCCACGACGCTTCTCCCCCTTTACCTCGACTTTAAAAGAAGCTGCTTGAAGAAGATCTGCGCAGACCGTGAGAAATTATGTCGTGTTAACGAATAAGAAAAATACAGTTGATTTAGGGTTATCCACTGTTGTCAGGACGGACCAGACGCCTCGACGACCTCGGACGCCCGGCATCCTCGATGATGAAAGTTGGCAAATGAGTCCAACGAGCCCGGCAGTCCATGATCCCCGACCACTAATTTTTTTCCGAAATTTCGTTAACCGCACGCCCTGCTGTGAAGCGGTGACCAAATTGCTTGCCTCGAAAACTTTATTTCGTTAACCGCACGCCCTACGATTCAGTCGGCGTCCTTGTCGATTTCTGTCAAAGTATAATTTTGGCCAAACACACCATGGATCAATTGTCTTGAGTTTAAAATATTCATCAAAAGAACAACATAGTCATGACATGAGTTCAAGCTTCATCCACTCACAACATTCGCATTCAGAATTGTGCGTCTCATCAATCGCATCTTCTCTTTCCCGCTGTCGACGATTGTATCTCATTTGCTCATTTGTCACAATAGCGAAAAGACCCATAGCTTGTATGATTTGCCTATGGGGAATGCCACGGCTTATTCGTCTGGATTTCGGCGATACGTGCGTATACGACGACTGTCGGGCCTGATACGACACACGGCATCAGTGTTTGTTTCTAGCGGTAGAGCAAATTTGTCAAAAAACTTTTGGCTCAACCCAATACTAGTCACTGGTCGAGCCAGTACTATCTAGTTGCATGCAGACAAAGAAAACTTTTTCTCGACCTTTTTGTTTTCAGCGGAATGTATGAGACCAATGAATCTTCCTACGGCTCTTTTGAAGTTCGCTGACTCGCTCCCCGTCGACGTCGCTCAGACGGGCTTCGGGGGGTCCTGAACGATCTCCTCTTTTCTTCCAAAGAGGAGCAGGACAGACGTCGGGCGGCGAGCGGAGGTCGGTCTCGTCGACGCCCTCTCCGGGCGGCAGCAGCGGCGGCAGGTCGAGTGGTGGCGGCGCGCTTGCCGGCTCCTTCTCCTCTGGAGGAGGCTTCTGCGACTTGGCCTCCTTCTTCGGCGGCGAGGGCTTCTCGGGCCCCGCTGGCTTGTCCATCTTCGACGGCGTCTCGACAGGCGGCGTCTGCTTCTTCGACGGCGGTTTTTTTCTTGTTTCTCCTTCTTGTCGTCCTTCGCCAGGCTCTTCGACTTCTTCTTCTTGCCGCAGAGGAACACCGAGCAGACGAGCAGCGGTGGCAGGAGGAAGAGCAGCGTCCACAGAGCAGCCATCCCAGAAGTCCTCGCGTACGAACTGATACAGCTCTTTTGGTATCTGTCTGTATTTTGTTCATTCAAGAGACATTCACGGCTTCATTCACTCACACCTCAGCATGTTCGTTCGAATTGGTTTGAGAGCTGTCAACGAGAGAAAGGAAAGGATTCTCACACACTCTCTGCAAAAGACACTTGATATCATTGGGAAAGGCGCGTTTGGGAACGCCCATTCGCCATCAAAAGTGATATCGTTGACTTGTCTTGTGGTCTTCAAACATTCTTCCTTCCTCCTCGCAGTGGTCCTCCAGACGAGCGCGTCCCTCAAGAAGCTTCTTCTGCCACGATGATCAACCACACTCTCAATCATCAAGGTGCACTCGAGAAGTCAGCAACTACTTCACCTGTAAGTTTGACTAACCCATATGACTAACCCAGCTTCAAAAGTAGATCACTTCTGTGTGTAGAACTCTGCGCCGAGTGAAGGCTGAACCTGTTGAGGTTGTAAGGCCAACTTTCATGAGTGCCGCGAGGCCGCCGTCGGCTGTGACCGCTTTCACGGCGACAGCAGTGCCAGTGCAACAGCAGCAACCGCCAGCCACCACCGAGCCTTCGCCATCGCCAACGGTCTGCGAAGAACCGAAGGAGTTTCTTCTTGACGACAAAGGCACTTTCACCAAGCGTTTGTTCATCGAGAATCCTCTGTCGGATTTCTCCGTGAAGTCAGACACTCGGGACACAGAATTGGTAAGTAGTCTCCACTTCCATTTATAATCCTTTGGGAATAGATCGTTGGAGAAGACAATGGTGGATCAAGGCGCTCGTTTTTCGTCAACGCTCAGATTCTTTCTGAGGTATCGAAGGATTCTTTTTTTTTCAGCAGAGCATTTCAGGGAAGCGAAGTGTTCCATCGAAATTTTGCGCCTTTCAACAAGAAGGTCTTCCACATCAAAGAAAATCCGGACGCCTTCTTGAGCTTTATTCAGGTTTGAAAGGCATTTTGAGCTTTCAAAATCTGAAATCTTAATAGGCAATCCATCCTTCTCCACGCTGCGAAGTGCTACGTTTAAAGAACTGTATCGACCTTGCGTACTTCGGCTTGAAATACCGGTTTCTTTCTCTTCACTTTTGCAACAGCGATTCTAGATGTGTGGCCGTGGTTGCCAAAATTGAGACTTTGCTTAAAATGCCCGAAGTGGTAAAGGGAGCACCTTCTGAGTTCCTGCTCAACTTCATCAGCAAGATCGTAATTTTTATTAAAGATGTGCAGCAATTGTTTAAGTGCACCCTTGGCACAAAAGGAGCTCGGCCTTATATTCTTCAAGGTCTCATCAAAGAAGTTGTTACCAGACCCTTCGAAAAACCAGCGGTTCGACGACTCCTGGCATTTTCAAACTTCCTTTTAGTTTCAAAAGTTTTGTCGTAGCTTGCCTTCTGAAGACGTCGCCTTCGAACTAACTATGGTTCGTCACATTTCAGCCATAATCGTTGAGTATGTTGAAGGCGAAACTTGATGTCGTGGAACGGGAAGAGCACACGGATCAGCCATCTAAACAATCAGCAGGAATGGTGTTTCCTCGTCGAGTCGTCAAGTCGGAGTTCGTAACCGCCGAAACGTTCTGGAATTGCACGAAGACGGCTTCTAATGCTAACAAGCTCGAGAAGCCGAAGGAGAAGTCGGCAACGGCTGCGCTTGATGATCCTGAAACAACGAGTCCTGGTAAGAGCATATTTATTTTAATATTAACACCAATTGTTTTCTTTTGCTTTCCCTTCACAGACTATTTGCAGAGAAACGAACACGTCGAGGTGGCTCTTGTGGAGGAGAGAAAAAGAGACGCGAAATCAGCTCTTCCTGCATCGAGGTACTCATCAATCCTCGGCCACTTGACAATTTTAGAACGACGCAGCAATGAAGTCGAAGACACCGCCCATCTAATCCAACTCGTATGACTTCCTAAGGAATTAATCTTCACAACTTGTTCACCAACTCTTCTTTTCCGACGAGTAACAGGCTTAGCATTCATCTCACGTGAAATTCGTCTCAATGGTTGCAGATTTTTTTTTGTTTCTTTGCGATTGATTATGACTTGACCACCTTTTATTACACACAAAAACATTGTTCACTTCTTTTTCATTCACGCTCCATAACTTGAATGGTATCCCGTAGTTGCTGAATAAAACGATTGATCGGATCGTGAGAAACAAAGAGATAAGCTGAAAAGAAAACTTTTGAGGGGAAGAAAAGACAAGACAATTCGCTGACTGTATGCTATTGTGGCCTGAAGGGAAAAACACAAGGCAGACCTGGCACAGAAACAAGGAGGTTCACCTCAGTAACGTAAGCAAAACATTCTCTTCCTCTTCCAATTGAGTCGTATAGCTGACTGTAGAAGG
The DNA here is from genome assembly GCA_034700245.1 of Poikilolaimus oxycercus. Taxonomy (NCBI): domain Eukaryota; kingdom Metazoa; phylum Nematoda; class Chromadorea; order Rhabditida; family Rhabditidae; genus Poikilolaimus; species Poikilolaimus oxycercus. The sequence goes on from JAQIXL010003331.1 coordinate 5,712, forward strand.
GCATTGTCGCCTAGACTTGAAGGAAAAGGGCCCACAACACTCCAAGGCAAGAAAGCCATCCAGCAGTCATAAACCATCCACTGTTCAGAGAAACCGCATCACTCTTCTCTTCTCTGCTTGAACTATTGAGTTCAGATGGAGGGGATAAGTCTGCCACTTCAAGGTGAGATGTGAATGGCAGACGGTAGTTTGCTTTGACTGTCCGTCGCTGAAAAAAATCTCTTGCCAATGGACCTCTTGTCTCCTGAACAAGTCCTTGGGGTTGAGCATCCTTCTGAACGGCATGGTGTCTCCTATTAGAGAATTCCCACATCCAGTCTTCGAGAATCGCCAACTATCCCACCAAAAACCTTCTCATTTTCCTCACTGAACAGAAACTTCCTTCCCGGTGTTCATTCCACAAGTGTGCTATCATTGTACTTGAAGTCTTTATTTTCTCTCTTGAAGTCTGTAGGAATTCTCGGCTCGCAAGTGTATTTCGGGGAGTTTCTTTCAACAAAGTGGGAGGAGGAGGGTAGTGGCGAGGAGCAAGACGGGGCTGAGGCGCGTGCCGGCCTCGGTGGTGGTGGTCTCCTCGGTGGAGGTCTCGTCGGTGGAGGTGGACTCCTCCTCGGCACTCGTCGTCTCCTCCTCGGTCGTCTCGAGTTCTTTCGTGGTGGACGAGGTGGTCGTGGTGCTGGTCGTCGAAGAGGTGGTCGTAGTCGAGGTTGTCGAGGTTGTCGTCGGCGTCGTCGTGGTGGTGGTCGTCGGGGCGGCCGTCGTCGTCGACGTCGAGGTCGTCGTCGTCGTCGTCGGGCGCTTCGGCGTCCTCGGCTGCGGCGCATTGCACATGTAGGACGTGCAACAGTAGTGCTTCTGTATTTTGCCTCGTTTAGTTTGCATTTCTTTGTCCCACGCGTCCACTTTGTCCTGCAAAAATGAGAGTATTGTATCGATCTTAAGAATTTGTAATTTTCATCCGAATATTGCATCACAAATGAGTAAAAACTATGAAATGGCATTCAAATTCTCTTTCAGCTTTTGCGTTCTTTTATTTCTGGTGATGGGTGAACGGATTTCATTCCATTTCTGTATTCCCACTTACAATTTTAAAGCGCTCGCAGTCGGAATAGCAGCCGCGCTCGACCATCCGCAGCAGGTGGCTCTCGTTCAAGGGGTTTGGGGCTTCATCGTACTCGAGGTAATAGCAGGCCGTGCTTTTGAGCGTGTCTGGATAGTGCTTGCACGCACGCTGCAGACCAGTTCTTCTTCTACTCTCTTGCTGAGATGAAAACCATTGTAGCATTGACGTAAGGGTCGCTGGTCGGCTTGTGCACGGCGCAGACGATGTCGGGGCTCTGCTGGCCGCTCACAGTCACGAGGGCGCACACCACGAAAACCGCACAACGCACGACGAACTTCATTCTTCTAATGGAGAAGAGCGGGTCTTTGCCAGCTTCTCGAGAGAACTTACCGATAAAGACGGGAGAGAGAGCCAACAAAGCAGACCGCTCGGCGCGCTGGGATTTATAAAGAGTGTCAATCTTTTTGAATGTGACAGAACAAATTTGTTTTGAAAAAGCTTTCACTTGCAATCTATGAAAACGATGAGAAGCGACGAGTTTCAGGTCAATCTCATCGAATCTCACGAATGAGCCTTTCGCACAAAGACGCGGCTGCAACTTTATCGTCGAGTCTCTGTTTCTCCGACTGTCTAGAAAACTTAAGGTCATTGTTATTAATCAAGTCATTCATAATTTATCTAATTTCGACAAAAACAAACAATTGGACACTTGCTGATTGTGAGTTGCAGTGGTCAACAAAACGTTTCACAAAGTTATCGCACTACATGTTAAATTACACCACGAGCTAGTTACTTAAGTAACCTTGATCACCACAAAGAAAATGCAGGAGAAAATGACTGGCTGAAGACAGGTGTTCTATCACTAGAAAGTTAAGCGGAAAGAGAAAAAGAAAGGAGAAAGTGCAAGTACAGGATGTTCCAACTGAAACGAACGATTGAGAATCGCTCGCTCTCTCATAGTTCTTGTGGTTCTCTTTACTCACTGTCGTCGAAGTCCGGGATTCTCATCATTTCAAGTCCTCGCGTCGGTGACTCATCTTAATAGCGTGTGTTCGTGTAAAGAAAAGCGAACTCGGTGCAAAACGAGGCACAGGGGGTAGAGGAAAACGCGTGAAGAACTCTTGAAGGTGGCTCAAGTCCTAGAAAAAGAGCTTTTTTCGTTTAAAGGACATCAAAAGTGCCTCAATTCCCATCACATTCTTCCTCTTCATCGTTGTCACCGTCTTCTTCCTTCTGGAGGTGGCTCTCGAGTAAATGCGCCTCGTCTCGACAGCGGCCGCAGTCCGAGCTTCAATAGCAGTCTTATCAAAAGAATCTGATTGAAAGATTGCTGGCAACTTTAGGATTTTGATTGAGACAAACCTTCCTCCGCCGAGTCATTCTCACTTGCCGCTATGCACTGATTGTAGAAAACGCGGCTCTCCTTGAACTCGCGGTGCAGTTGCGGGCATCTAGCCAGTTCATTGAGATTGCGTTCAAGCAGCCGATGATCCTGAACAATTCAGTAATAATGAAGCAGCAACACAAACCGAGTCTTTAGCATCTGCCACGTGATCGCAATAATATTCGAAGCTGTAAAATCGCTTTCCACAGCGACAAGTAAACGTCACTGTGTGTGGAAAGTGCTTGACCTTTATATGTTCTTCTAGTCCCGTTGGGGAGAACGTGGTCGGCCGATTCGGACACTTGAGACACTTGTAGCGCATTGCGTTCATTCTCTAGAAATCGGTTAGTTGATAAAACAAATCAGATTCTTGAGGATCGAGCGCGATTCTAAACGAATAAACACTGCCAGAAAAAGTCCAATCAAAGAAGATCCTTTTTAAAAACCTCTTAGCGTGCACAGGAGGCGATCGATAACGAAAAGTGAAAGCCACATTGTCTGCAATTCGCCATGCTCACCATCGACAAACTGCAGGAAAGCAAGCAAAATTGATTGCATGCCCAAAAGTTGTCGTTTTTGTTCGAAGTTGAAGGATCATCTAGTTATAAAGGAGTCTATGTTTTTGCTCTGTCTATTATTCCTCAATTCGATTGTTATTTATTGGCTATGAATGAAAGCGATAATTAGTGCAGCAGCTGCAAGAAAGCACAAATATTCAAAGGATCTATTGTAGTCATAGAGGGGAAAAATGAAGCGAAAAAATGCTTTTTGCTTTGTTGATTGTAGCGTTGCCGAAGTCACTGATTAGTTTCATAACGTCAATGAGGATGAGATTTTTTGCTGAAAGCAACTTCCGGTTATTTGTTGCAACTTGTTTCTGTAAACCGAGAAAACATGTTGCGTAGTTAAGAAGCAACCGCTGATTGTCCATTTGTCCTGTGAAACGTGTTGTGTTTCTCCTCAAGTGGGCATCGGTGTGTATCCCCCGGGCAAGCGTGGCCCAAAGAAACGTGGTCGACAGCAGCCTCGTGCTGCCTGATTGGACAGTCTCGGCAAATTCGTTATCGTTGTCGATTGAATCTTCAATCAGTAGGCCAATTCTCGATGGTGAAACCTGCAATGAAGGTATGTTCGACGCTCCATACAAGTTCACTTACTTATTTTTCCAGAAGAATTTCGTCGATGCAAAGAAAGCTTCCGTTGCGCAAATGAACGTAAAGATACTCGAATGTTTTGCACAGAAAAATAAAGAAGGCTATTTTTGGCGGCGAGAGTCGACGTTATCTTAGTACCGTTTGTGAGCATAAAATTGACCGCCTATTTACGAATCAGTGGTGCGCTTCATCGAAGGGAGCTCACAGCCAATCAATGCATGATGGCGGAGAGAATGGATTGCGGATGTGTTTTGCGTATGAAGCCACAATAACGAGGTTCGTGTATGGAATCTGAAAAAGAGGCGAAGGTGGCCGAGTTGGTCAAATTGCCCGACTAATTGTAAGAATGATACGCGTTTCATTTTCAAAGCACGCCTGATTTGCCAGTTTCGTCAAAGAGAGAGCGAAGTTGAGCCAGCGCTCGTCAGTAAGTGGAGGCATAGCCGCTAAGTAAAGTGTTCGCTGCAGTTTGAAACGTAAGAATCGGCCTCGCCCTTTGAAGATTGGGCTTCGAAAAGAAAAACAAGCATCAAGATGAGAGACGGCAAAAAAGTGTGAGACACTCTTTGTCGCTCAAATCAGTTCGTCTCCTTCACGTTCGACCATAAAGAAGTCACTCGAGGTTGAGTTGCCACGAGTTCCACACAATACGTTTTTCAAAAACGCCATACAACACTAACTTCTTCATGAATAATGAAAGAAGTGGGCATTTCAATGACCAACTTTTATTGTGATTTGCTTCACTTTTCAAAGAGAAGCGCGCCTTGAAGTCTGATCATCTTTTGCAAATACACAGCAACTCCGAGGGCCGAGGATGGGAGAGAGCTTGCTGTCCGTCGCCGAGACACCACAGCTAGTGATGGCAGCGCCCGCCCCTCCGTAGCTGCGGCCACAATAGCTAGCGCCAGGAGAGCCCGGCGCGCCGCACCCAGCACCAGAGCGCCGGCAGAGCCCGCCGTCCAGGCAGCCGACGCCGTCGAGGGGAGCGCCTTTATTTTCACTTTTAGTAGAACTCAAACAGATACAGCAGATGCAAACTCAACTTCTTTTCATGAATAGCTCAAGGCACAGTCACAGAAGCGTCTTTATTCGCTGGGTTCGGCCTTCAGCGGGAGGACGACCTCGCCGGCCTGCGCGCCGGCGGCGAAGGGTGCCTTCGGGTCCTGCTCCTCGGCGGGCACCTCGGCCCACTGCACGACGAACTTGTCCTGCTTCGCCTGTCCCGCGGTGCGAAAATTTGGAGGGAGAGAGGAGAGGAGACCTTGAAGGCGAGACGGGAGTCGGAGAGCGACACGATGCTGTGCTTGGAGTTGC
>JAQIXL010003332.1:0-10625 GCA_034700245.1 Poikilolaimus oxycercus
CACTTTGCATTTTGACCTACCTTGACCCCATAACTTTTGAACCAAAACCATAACTTATGGTTTGCTACGGGCCCTGGCGTCATCTCTGCCAAAATAACAATCCTTACTCGGCTATGAACCCTAATTCAGATTCGCTCAAATCGTTCGAGTAAGGTATCATCTTGAGTTCAATGAAATTCAGTCAGTGGCCACGTAGATAGTTAAGCGACGTAGAAAACGATGGCACTGCATCACAATGTATTCGTGCGAAAGGAGACGCATTGTCAACTCCGAAGATATATTGGTAGTCGCAGGTATTGACACTTCAATTTTTGAGAAAAACCTTCTAGCCAAACAAATGGTCGCTTCGACATTGTTCGCTTTCTCGATACGGTTGTAGGCTATTGTATTTTAACGACTCTTAACATCAATGAGTTCACCATCGGTTAAAACTGCCAGCGACTCTTAGTTCTTTACTTCGATGGCATCGGGCATGATTTAGTCGATGACCTTCGATCAGATGGTGTTGTTTGGCGACTGAAATAAAGCGCTTTCTTTTTGCCGTTGTAGATTTGACTATTCTCCACTGAAATAAATATACTGCCATAGTCTTGCTCTTCTCACGTTTATAGCGGAAGCGAGGCGTTTCTTATGAGTTAAAACCCTTTCAATCAATGTGACAACGCATAAGCTCGCTAAATGTTCGCCCGCAGGTGAGACATTTTCATACAATATTAAAAACTGCTACGAAAGGCAACAAGTGTCACTAATTGCTTGCATTTTAATGTTATGCACTTAAAAGTGCATAACAGAATGCTGACTATTTGTTAACCACCCTGTAAGCTGACAAGGGAAAAGAAAACGATGAGAGAGGAATTCCATAGCTCAGGCGCTGAACAAGACTTTTGGTGTACGCCTTGATTGAAGCTTTTGATGACGAAGACTCACTGTTGGCGCTCCGTCGGGTACTAAAGCTGAACCGTACCGCACGCCCAGGGTGCGCTGGCTCGCCAGGCCATAGCTGTAAAGCTGCCTTGAAATGCGAGGAACTTTGACCTTTGACCTATTCATTTAAGGTTTGATGTTTTCCTTCGTGTGGCTGCTATTGCTCAAGCAATTCGCCGCCAGCCTTCACATCGACGTTTGCGAGACGGCGTTCTTCTACGAGAACTGCCATCAGAACGTGCCGTTGACCAAAAGTTGAACCTATCCGAGATCGCCCCTCTAAGGCATCCCTCGTTCCTTGTTCCTGACTTGCCTAACACTAAGTAATCTTCAGAAATAAAATCAAAGAAGTCAAGCAAGGCGGACGTTATCAAGCACAACAAAGTGGAACTCAAAGACTCAATTGCCTTAAACGTTATGTCATCCAACAATGCTTTGATAATAACATACTACAATAAAAGTGCTTTTCGTTGTGAAGAGTTTCTCACAAAGACACAATTTAACGAAACAAACTTTATTCACGGGTTTTAGTGGAGGTATTCCCGTGCTTGCACCGTCACAGCGGTTCCCTAGAATAACTCAATTTTCCAAAGTGGATGTATGAAGAACAAACCTCTTCCCACTTGACGCGGTTGCTATTTGTCCACATCGCTTCGTTGATGCACTTCGCCTTGTACTATAAATCGACAGAGTTTTTCTAGCTATTCTCGTTTCCTGTTCAAAGTCCTCTAGATTTTTTTCAGTCATGTTTATTTTTAAAAGCCACATTTACAAAACGTTTTTGTGAATAACCTCATTATGGAGATTGAAGAGGAGGCGCGGAGCTTCGCGACTGCCAATTTCTGCCGCCAAGCAGTCTTCGGCGGAGACGATGCCGAGACGCTTCTAGAGAAATAGCAAAAGTAACGGATTTCCAGTTCATTTCGTACGATTTCCGCCGTCACGCTCGGTCGGATGCAATCTTGGACGTTTCGACGAGCAATAGTAACCGTCACTGCAGTCTGAAAAAAACTTCCCGTTCAACTCTCGCTTCAAAATTTTTCATTACGAAGCTGGTTTTCGTCGTGGAAATCTGGTCGACGGCGTTCATGGTCTTCACGTGAAAGCCTTCCACGGCGAGGATCCTGTCCGACACGATTAAACCGTAAGCGGCCGACGATCGGGGAATTATCTGCATGCCCAATTGGAATACGGTAGTCTTTCGAAACCCTGGTGATCAGCAATTTGTCGTCCGTGTCTTCGCAGAAAGCACCGAGTCGGGTGTTCGGATGGTGCGGGAGCAGCACGTTGAGGTAGGAGAGGCCTTTCTGCCTTAAAAGACACTCGCCTTACAGCTGTTAGATGTTTTAAGTGTCTTCAGTTGCACACAACGATTGAGATTTGTGAACCTCTTTTCAGTGGAAATCGTCTCGATGGGTACGGGTTCGACATTCCACGCACGATTTACCAAGAGCACGGCCATTTCGCTGCGTTTCTTCGCCTTCTCGATGTCCCACAAATTGCACACGGGCTTATCGTTCACCTGAACTCCCTCTCATCTCTTTCTGCATCCATAGTTATCATACGAGATCATTTTATTTCATTTAGTATACGGTAGCTTTTTTGTCCAAGTTTGGGCACTCACCTCGAGGATCTGATCACCCGGGAGAAGGTAGTTGGCGAAGGGCGAGTCGTGAGCCACATAGAGGACGATGAGGTGCATCGGCGCCATCACCACTTTCCACTTCTTCACCGGTCCAACAATGATCCTCATTGTCTTGGAGTGAAACTTGGGGATCTGAACATGTTTTAACAGTTTATTACATCAAAAAAAAAATTTGAGAAAATTGGCATTTTTTTACCGACCTTAATGTGTTCGACGGCGCGGTCCAATATTATGTTTGGCAGGAATCGCGGACGCTTGTTGGTTCCGTCAATCCATTGTGCCGTCTAAACGCGGCGTAAATGTGTTTCCTGTTTCACGAACATTCAGCGTGACCCTCATTTTGTGGTCAATTTCCACACACGCTGAGGCGTCGTTGTGGATGTGTTTGAAATGACCCGCACTGAAGAAAAAAAGATTAGAAAATTAGAAAATTAGAAAAAAAACCAACCTGATGAGCTTGACGCCTAAGCGTTCAGCGAAGAACTCGTAGCCTCCATGGCACGGCTGAGCAACGCACAGCAACAGGTCACAGTCGAGGCGCTTGATCACGTCCTCCGCTGCTCCTGGCTGGAAATATACGATGTGCTTTTGTTCATTTTATATTGAACATATTTTTTTCATATATCAGCCTGGATAGTTTTTCATTTTCCATACATACTTTTGTGTCCATCGGATCCTCCATGAGGAGCTTCCTACTGTGCTGCAAATCCTCCATGTAACCTCCTGAAAAGAAATTGACAATTTTTATTTCCCGCTCACTCTCGAGAAGGTTGATCCGTTTCACGTCTGTGAGACTGCGTGTGAAGCCGCCGGGCACGGCCAACACTCGCTTTCCGCCAATTGTTGCCGCATAGGGAATACAGTTATATGCTTCCTGTACTTGGTCGTTCTAGTTTTGAAACAGATGCCTCGTAATTTTTTATGAGGTTCTCGGCGTCTCTTCGGAAGAGACGGCGAACCATGCTGCTAAAGGAGTTCCTCGGCGAGAAGTTAGCGTCGTTGTTGCGATCCAACGCATGACAGCTTCGTATGATGAAGATGTTGTTGGGGTAGATCACCTGCAAACAAATTGTCTGAGCTAAAAAGTGAGGATTCTTTTAAGCAATACATATTTCCTAGATGATAGAAACCTTCAGACAAAGCAGAAGCGTGAATGTTTCGAGAGCTTGAATGTGGCCGCCCATGCAGTCGAGGAGAAACAAGTAGTTCATCTCCGGTAGAAAGCCCTTCTGCTCGAAGATCTAAAAGCGAGTTAAACTTTTGTGTTTATGTCTTTGCTGTTTGCTTCAGAAAAATTACTATTAACCTTATATAGAAAGTTGTTACCACGGTAACGTTGTGACAGTTTTTTTGTCTAGAGGTCCAAACATGTCGGAAACAAGTTCTATAGGGTAATATGACGTCGTAGATGACTAAAAAGTGGTCAGAATTGGTCGATGACGTCATTTTTGACCGCTAGGGTAACCCTCGAAAAAATCGGGTTTTTTGGATTTCGTCAAAATGCTACAAATAATAGCGCAAAAGAAAGAGCATTCCCAGACGAGTCGAATGATACATAGAAGTGCGCGTTTTCGCGTTAGTAGGTGCAAGTAACAAGCAAAAATAGAATGCTGGTTACGGATGTTAGCGCAAATTTCATTCCATACGTAATTTTTTTCGGTTCTGAATATTGTAAACATTCTAAAACTGCTGGAATAGAGCCGGAAACGCAAAAGACATCGTGTTGAGCGTTGAATGCAATGTATGACGCCATACCTGACCGCTCCTGGTCATCTTGATCATCCCTGTTTTCGGCCTTATCGATAACTCTTTTTCAAAAACAGTTTTTGTCGCCTCGAATCATTTCAAATTGCCTAAATTAAGGACGTGCATATTGCACGCAGCCAATAAGACTTTAAAATCCATGAATGACGTCATACCGGACCGCTCCCAGTCATCTCGAGCTTTCTTGGAAAACTAGCCCGAGTCCCATGATTTGAAGGCAAACAAGTTTGCCCACTTACTAAGCGAACCGCGATCGCTCCAACATGACCAAGTTCGACTTCTTAATAGGCGCCACTGGCTTATGTTCAGTCGTTTGATGAGAACCAAGCCATCCTTCTTACAGAGCTAAACCCGGGTCCGATGATTTGAAGGCAAACAAGTTTGCCCACTTACTAAGCGAGCCTCGATCGCTTCAGATAGCCAAGTTCGACTTCTCAATAGGCGCCACAGGGTCATGTTCAGTCGTTTTAAGGGAACCACGCAAACCTTCTTAAAGAGCTAAACCCGAGTCCCATGATCTCAAGACAGCAAGTTCTCACCAGTCACATTTTATGATTTGATGAAAAAGTGGCACCCCGTGGTACCGCTAGTTCAATTGGAAAGTTTTCTTTTGGTTTAAAAGACTTCAGGTTCGAAATTCTCTCAAGAAACCGACCAATACGATCAGGTCCCCGAAATGGCCGCGTAGGTCACCGACGACAGTCAGATGTGGTTGTAGCTGCAAAGAACTTGTGTTAAGCTTGGAATCGTTCTCAAGAACATTTCATCTCTTGTTAGCATACCTCGAGGAGGGAGGGTTCGCGTGAGAAGCAGTCCTTAGCGTCCACACAGACTGCCATCAGGTGGTCAATCTGAAACGGCTTCCATCATATCCGTGGTAATGCATGTGAGCAAAATAGCAATAAGTCATTTACGGCAACGACGAATGAAGGCAGCCCCGTGCAGTCGCCAATTGCGAGCAGTCGCATCGCGACATTGGTGGCGTTGTAGACGGCTCTGTCTACAATTCCAATGTATGCGCAGGCTTTTCAACTCAAATCAAGGATTGGAATTTCGGGTTATGTTGACGATTCCAAAAGACTTATTCGCATGGTTCAGTATAAATTCTGATACATGCCACTATTCGAAATACGCACATGCAAATTTTTTTTGCGCTGACACCTCAAATGCGAATTTCGAAGCCCACCATTTGGTGTAGGTGGTGGTTGAAGCTCTAACGGGTATTCGTAGGCTCTCGGCGTGTTGCGGCTCTTGCGTTCGACGAGTTCAATCTTGTGCTTGCAACACTTGCGCCACCGGCAGATCGTGATGACGCAGGTCAAGAGAAACGCCACGCAGAACAACGACTCGACGACAAGCATCGCTATCTCCCATCCCCTGCAATGCCACCATTCCTTCCATTCTCGGGTTACGGTAGCGAGTATTTTGGCCCGAATAAAATATTCCGGCCGTAATACTCCGACATACTCAAAATGTGGTTGAGAGCTGCGCGAAGTCGTGGCTTCTGCTATGGAAGTCCCTGGAATTGCCTTGGTAGGCGGCTGTGGTGGTCGGAGCGACGACGGCGGAGGTGGCGGCGGTGGCGGCGGTAGCGACGGCAGCGGCGTGCTCGTAACGTTGCTTGTCGCATTGAGACCCGCGGTGGTGTTGAAGTCGGGGATGGGCGGCGCGACGACGAAGCAGCAAGTGAGGAGGCAGCCGAGCGCCAGACGACCCATCAGAGAGACGAAGAGAATAGCAATGCGAAGTCGACTGACTTGTAAGATGCAGATCGAATCGGACAACAACTTACAAAAAAAACTGTGCGTATTCAAATATTTGAAGAAAATGGCAAACGAAATTATGAAACAAAGCGTGCAGACTTGTACAGATTTCTCTCTACTTATGCCATTTGTTTCACTGATCTATTGTACAATAGATACTTTATGCTGAGTTCGACGATTACAACGAGACCCTTTTTCAATGCTCATGAATGAAAAATTCCTCCCATTGTTGGAAATCATTAGCAGGTTGAAAGTTTGTGCTTATGCGAGCATCAAGTGGCCATGGATATTTCACGTTCTCTTCTCGCTTCATCACCAAAGGAAACTTCCCCCTTTTCTCGCCCTTTGGGCCTCTATCGAGATAGAAATAATTATTTCCGTTAGAATAAACTCAAACTTCTTCTTTGGCCTGTCTTGCTCACGTCGTTAGTCGGAGGCGGCGCGACACTCGAGACTGCTTCGCTTATCAGCTTAGGCTTGATCGATCGACTGTTCATCTTTCCTCTCTTTCAGACGCGCTGCACGATAGTCATTCGCACTTACTCGAGTTGCGTAACCTTTTGCTTTCAGATCATTAGATTGGTGAACTGGATTCTGTAGACGAATTCGTTTGATGTCGCACGAGATGAGGCATTTTCTTGCACTATCTTGCGGCCAATGGGCGCGAAGGGGAACAACTAGCGTGTGGAGCTTCCAGATTAAATGTGAGGTATGTAAGTTCTTTAGCTAATTAAATCCGTCAAGTAGGCTGCAACCACATGTTCGTGAAAGCTGCGTTCAAAAAGACATGCCAGATTGCTAAGCTCAGAACTACTCTTCGCGCTGTATTTGGGTTTGTTGATTGCATTTGAATAAACTGTTCCAGTCAAGTGAATAATTCAAACGACGTCTAAACCAACGCGAATTGTAAATGGTAGCGATATCGTCAGAGGTTGGCCGTTTGTGTTTTCGCAAGTATTGCTTTCAGGTTAAAAAAATATGTGATCTTCGAACAAAGTACTTGATGCCGCTTGAGGTTTCTTTGGCTTTTGACGACTTAAAGCCTAAATAGATTTCAAGTTGTAGAAAATCCCCCGAATGTCGTCTCATCATCAGCAAGGTGCGGTCGGGTGTGTTTGCTTCGACAAAACTCGCCGTACTACTATTGTAACTTTGATAAAGCATCTCTTATTGCCATGCTGAATACAAAAAAAATTTCCCTTCACATTTCATTCGGCGGATGAAAACCGGTCTCTGGAGAGAAGATGGATAAGCGTGCAATGTTGCTCCAGTTTGGAAAAAAATTGAGCCTAATTGTTGGCCTATCTTCTCCGTCTTCCCAGTTGCCAATCAGTATGGATTCGCATCCCACCAGCAAATATTTTGGTCGCTGAATCGATACTCAACTTCGATCAGTTTTCATTTCAAGCGGTAAAGTTTTTATCGTTCCATAGTTTTTTACAATTCAATTCAACATTCAACTTTTGCAATTCGACAGACGAATTGACATATTATTGTACATGTCTGTCCACACGAGTAGATGAAGTGGGGTGAAGCACGAGGCAGCCTCTTATCAGTTGCTTACTTGATCGATTCAGCTTCCCCATTGGACAAGCCCGCTTCATTTCACCCGCTCATATAAATACAATTTGCCAAATTTTGCTTTCAGATCATTAGGTTGATTGAACGGATTCTGTAGACGAATTCATGTTATCGTTGCCGGAAATAAGACGTTTTCTTACAATATCGTGCAAAAGACTACATCGTCAGAAAGATGACAACAAGTAACGCGAATAGTTTGTCTTTTCCGTTTAGGCACCCAAATAAGTTCTTTAGCAGATTTCACAAATTCTAGATACAAACAGGATTTTTCTGCGTGATTGAAAGCTGCCTCAACAACGGAATGTAACAACATACCGCAAAAGAAATTCGTGAGCGCTGCACTTCCGGGTTAGTCATTTTGATTTGAGTCAACTACCTCTTCATTCAGTTGTAACCTTTTGAAAGTGACCATTCTATCTAATCCACTGAGGGACAAGTGCCTGCTTTTCGACTAAACGCCGTTGAACTGAAGCGTTCTGCAACAAATGAAGACAAATCTTCAAGTAGACTACGATCAGGGTGGGTAACGGGCCGGCCCGGGCCGGCCCGGGCCGGCCCGGGCCGGCCCGCGCCCGCCCGCTCTCGGGCGGGCGGGCCGATCCTCTTTTTTGGGTCGCGCGGGCGGGCCGGGCCGGGCGCGGGCCGCCCGCGGGCAGCCCGTTTTTTTCCAGGGTCGCGGGCGCGGGCCGGGCCGCCCGCGGGCGGCCCGTAGGTTCCTAGGGTTGTAAGAGGGAAAATTTTTCTAGCCCTTTCTAAGGTCGTCTGCTGTTAGCAGTAGTGTGCTCATTTAGTCTGCGTCTACCAAAAAACATGTATTTCCAGGCTTTAAACATTATAAATCTGAAAAAGAGTCAGAGAAAACTTTATCCACTCGATCAAAAGAGTTCAAGGATTGCCCACTCTCTTAGAGGAACACAATGAGCCCCCAACTCCTACCATTTCGATTCGTAAGGAAGACCCCTGAGCCACAATCTAGCGGTCAGGGTCTTGTTTCGAAAGCCAATTTCATCAAGTGAACTTCCCTTGTCAGTTACAGTAAAATGAGAAAGACATTTCTTCAACAGTTAGACTGAAGTGGGACGAGTTCTCGAGAAGGAATTGTCAATTGAAGTGATTTTCCGAAATATTATATAAATATTCAGAAGTAACAAGCTCAGTATAGTGACAGATTCATAGTTTTCTTCTACAAGTTACATCAGACGAGTTCAGATCTGCTAATCGAAAGAATGATTGTGCCAGGATACCCTGTACTACCTAGGACGCGTTGAAAATGATCGAAATTCGCTAGGCGCATCGCGGTTTCAGCGCACAACCTTTTCCTCAATCTTGCAATTCAACATTATGACACCAAGTCTTGTACAAATCACGAAACTGCATAATGCAGGGTGAAAATTAGCCAACTGAATGAGTCTAATTTCAACCAAATGAGTCTAATTTCAACCCTGTCGTCGACGTACACAATTACATAGCTTACTAGAGCCGTTGAGAACTGTTTGCAATGCTTTTCCTTGTTTTTTTGAATCGTCTTTCTTTGTTGTGATATCCGTCGTAAAGGTGGACTTGAGGGATGCGCGATTTATCTACAGCGAGGAACTGATGTGTACTTTGCCTATACCAGAAAGCAAGTACTAGGAAGTGAATCAAAACCAAGAAGAAGACGCGGCCAGGGAATCCGAAGCGATTCCGATCACGGCCGTGCAAGTGCCCGGTGCCCGGTACCCGGTATGCCCGGTCATTTTTGAGGGAAAATGCCCGGTGCCCGGTGCCCGGTTGAAACCGGCAAAGACCGGGCAGGTGAAGGGCATTTGGTAAGGGTAAAAAGAGGTTATTGGAATTAGAAAGTAGGTGTTTTTGACAATCTTTCAATGTGTATTCAATCAAAAGGGATCTCTTTGGTAGTGAACCTTTGAAATGTGGGCTAAAACATCTTGGATACAGAAAACATGCCCGGTGCCCGATGCCCGGTGCCCGGTATGCCCGGTCGTTTTCGAGAGAAACTGCCCGGTGTAGTGCCCGCGCAGCCCTGATGCACACAAAAAAGCAGCCATGGCCGAAATGATTAGACAAGTACCAATACGAGGAAAGTCAAAACTCGCGCTTCTTCTCCATTAGCAAAACGTGCGCCTAAATGTGCCCCAGCATCGATCAATTCATAGGCTGGCGGAAGTTTTTTTTCTTCAAAATTCGTTTGCAGTTATGTAAACAAAATAGTCTGGATAAGCGGTTTGAAGAAACTGCACTTCCGCAAAAATCCGTTTCAAGGCGCCAACATGTCGTGCAACATCGTCGCGTGAAATGCAGAACTCAACCAGTTGTTCTGCCACTTGCACACTAGTGAAGCGTATAGCTTGACAAATGTTGTCCGTACAAAACGCATCGTCGTCCTTAATTCTTTTGTCATCAGAAACAAGCAGTTTTAAAAGATTCTTGAAAGCTGCGTAACAGAGCTTCTCGCGTATGTTCCTATAGTATGAATCCACAAAGGGAACGTACAGTTCAATAGTCTCGATTGCGAGAAAGGAAAAATCAACAGATGCAATCGGTTCATATAGCCAATCTTTCGAACACAATCGTGCTAGATAATGCTGTTCCGTCTCGGTTAACGGGATTTTAGATGACACTAGCGCGTTCCATTGTTGGAGACACTGGATTGGATCCAGTATATAAATCGTCAGGTAAAGAATGTCCACATAATTTCGATCCTCTGGTTTGTTTATTTCCAGACGAACCTTCCAGACATTCAGTTCATCTCTCATTCTCTTCTCTCGATCCTCAGACATGCCTAGAATTCCTGGTTCAACTTCAGCCTCCAGTCTTTCGAATTCCTCAAGGCGCCTCTTAGACGAACTCAATCTTGCAATCCATTCCAGCACTAGCTGGGCGCATGGGCGAAGCGGGATAGTTATACTGCAGTGACAGTTGGAAGCGGGATTGTTAACTTTGACCTG
>JAQIXL010003333.1:0-10623 GCA_034700245.1 Poikilolaimus oxycercus
GTCTCCTTGAAATCTCTCCGTTTTTAGCCATACCGTACTGTTGACGGCGAAGTTGTACTTGTGATACACGCCGCCTGGACGAGGAAACCCTTCGAATGGCTTGAAAGCATCTTTCACCTTGAGAAAGAGATCTGAATTAGGTTATTTCTTCTTTCTTTTAAGTCACCGTATATGATATCGAACTTGAGATTTTCGATCAGAAGGCCGCGTAGTTCGGCAGTTGATAACTCCGAAGTTTTACTGATGGAATTTTCAAGCTGCAAAATTGTTTGAACATTTTTCTGAGCACACAAACCTCCTCGTACAGGCGTGTCTCCTTAACGCGCTTTTTAACTTCCGTAGAGAACTTCTAAAGCAAAAGCGTTGCAGACTAACGTATTTCTTACGTGCTTGCCATATTTGCGCAGAGTTGCCTGAACGTCTTCATCAGGAATGTCCTCGAAGAAAAGCGGATAGGCGAACTGCTCCGTTAGTGCCTCACTCAGATCCGCTGAATATTTCTGCACATCCAGTTGCTGGAAAATTGCCAATTTGAAAAAATGCTAACTTATTGTTAGAATAAATTTTCAATTTCGAGCAAAAACATACCAAATGAATGGGACTGGCAACGAATAGAAAGTACAAATCATTGACAGCCTGTTCCACTGCAGTGTACTAAAACAGAAATCTAAATCTTCGCAACACTCACCTCGCAGGTGCAGACTCTGAGAAGGAGAACCACAAGAAGAGTCCTCATGCGCGACATTGAGGCGAGGGACAGCGAGCGATGACCTCGACCCTCTTCGTTGGTGAGAGAGCGAAGAGTGGGTCAAGCAGACCCTTTGAAGTGCAAATGTTTTAGGTGCGAATGACTTAGTTGTGTCTTTAACGAGTCGAAACTCGTTTGCATGCGATTAACGTGAAACGCGACGGTGTGTGTGCGTGTTCAGGATTTCTCATAATCCACGTTAGGGCGCACTTAGAGATCATCTTGGAATCGAGTATTTAGCTGCATCGATTGCTTTATTCAATCTCTTTACAGGAAGGCCAGCCCGGCGTGTTCGGCTAAGAAGGGTTTATCAAAGCACGAGCGCTAACCCATTTCAACCATGTCGAAAATGTTTACTTGATCTAACTGCTTAATTCATTTCGTTTAATGAATGCGAGAAAGCCAAAAATTTCAAGAAGTTAAAGTTCAATGCCGTTTCTAGCACTTTGAAGTTGTAGCTTCAGCAGGCTTTGACCAATCGACAGAACTGTAAGATCAATCGGCTTACTAGGGTCTAGATCGACTTACCCTGGCTGGATCTTTGAAGGCCGCCTGCGGTGACTGGAAGCCAATCTCGAGAAGATATGTGTAGAGTGTCTTGCACTGCAAGACGCCACTGTTCTCAACTTACTCTTGAGTGCGCAAAGTCTTTTAAATGCGTATGTCTGTGCTGGGTTTGTTGGTCTATGAACACGCAAGATGTTCTGGGATTGCGCAACAAAAACAATTTTCTCTCGTCAAGCCAACCGAGAATATTGCGAAATGGATATATTGTGAAGAACAATATCGTGAAGAACTTGAATGGCACCTACCATCATTTGCGCATCCCGAAGGCTGACCTTCTCGAGGGTCGAAGAGGCTTTGAGATGATTACTGTCACAGAAGCTACTAATGGCGTCTTCAACACCTGGCTTTAGATTGCCTCCAAGAAAATCATCCCTGACGGTTGTTGCAAATGTCGAGCATAACGAGCACTGCAAATTACAATATTTGGAACATTATGCTTTATGTGCAAAGCATGCGCAGGAACATTCTCATCTCTTTGAAGCCGATATTGAGATTTTTCATGTGAAAAAAAATTAACGTACTGGCGTGGATGTCATTGAAGTCAGCGATGGTGGACATTTGTGGATAATCGAGCAAAACTAAATAAATGTAGCAATTACAATATTAATGCAAATTTTATGCGCAATAAATGTTTAAAAATTGGCGATTGATTCGCTAAAATTCTTATGCATGTAAGTGGAATTGTCATTAGCAAGAGAAAACTCACCTTTCTGGAGAAAATAGCCTTCGTCGTGTCCGTGATCACTGCTTGCGTGTACTTGTACATGTTGCTGCATCTTTGTGGGTGAAGCTGAAACCTCTTTTCTTGGATTAAGAATCGGGCGCGTCGGAAGTAAAACCCCAGAGTCAGGGGAAATTGTAAAACCGATAATTTTGGAATCGCCAACTTCTGAGGTTCTGTCGTAAGCAGTGTACGAGTCGGTTCATTAGAACAACGAACCCACTTTTTGCGATCCCAAAATCATCTCGATTTTACACAGATTGTGAGACCGAAAAGCTTTTCTGATTGCAATAAATGACATACCGGATTGTTTATTTTGCAAACCGTTGTCAACGTATTTCCAACGAGCGGCACAATGCTGGTGCTTTCCAGCACTTGAACAATGAAGTTGGCGTCGTTAACACATTGCTCGCACTAAAAATGCTCTGATATTAAACGAACAACTTCCCTGAGTGAGTTCACGAGTGGCTGTGCCTTGTTGGCTGACGGCGTTCCTTTTATGCAACACCAGTGCGCCAACAACCGTAAGAAACACTACGCCGATGATAAATGCTGTTCGTCCATTGCCTCGAAACAGTTGAGGTTTTGATCTAAACCATACCAAAATGCTGATGAGGTTCCAAAGAAAAAATTTCAGATTGAACTTACGCCTGCGAGATGGAATTCGGCATTCTCTTCGCATCCAAAGGTGCTTCAAGAAGCTCTTCTGCTGCATCGTGCCTGTGAGACGACATAACGGATTTTCGGAGTCTGAAACCGCAAGAAAAGGAATTGGAAATGAATTAAGACAAGACAAAATGTTCGGCCCAATGGGAGACAGCCGGAAGGCGCAAATTCAAACGCAAGTCATAATTCACGCCTGTCATATGAGATTTGAAGCCAAAAGGTGAGAGCGTGCTAGGCTAAAATCTTTTGAGGGTCACTTTTCCGACGATAAATGGCGGAAAGTTGTCTATGGCATTAGGGAAACCCCGTAAAGCAGAACATGAAGGAGCTGAATCCAGCGAATTCTAACAAGAAAGGAATATCAAAGAAAGAGAGAGAGAGAGAAAGTGGGGCACACGTATCGTGACTACCAGAATAAACTGAATCAGCCCTGTCTCGCCGGGGACAAATGTTGTCTTCCAGACGCTTTGAGAGGTGCAGGCGCATGAGTAAGCTTTGCTGTTGAGTGAAACGCCTCCACGAGAGCTCCATTTCTTCTCTTTCCCTCTCTTTCCTTTCCTTCCTGGCTCTTCTCCCGCCGTCGCGCTAATGCATTTGTAACTTTTCGCACTTTTCTTTCTTCTATTGGGCCCTCGCGTCAATTAAACGAAGCTGAGAATTAGGCACGACGCGACTGACGAAAGAAACGGAATCGTACAAACACTCCGGGAACAGCACGAGGCACAGCTCAGGCCCTGGAGTGCCGCCAGTGAGAGTCGCAGACTGCTTGCGCTCGGCCGCCATATTAAAAAAAACGAGTCGATAAGCAACAGCCGCCTTGTGCATGCCTCGTCTTTCTCGCACTCTTTCTTCCTTCCTTTGTTCTCCACGGCTGACTTCAGCGTTCGCTGCTAGGCGGCATTGATCTTTCACTTAATACGTGTTCCAGTGTGCCGTGTGTATGTTTCGGGTCAACATGGCTTGAATGAAAACATTTACAGGACGTAATGCGTTTTTGTATTCCAATACTTGCACTACTTTGTGCTACTCCGGCTTCTTTGGATGATGAAAACACATTTCTCTACGATCTCGCCCATCCCCAGGAGGCTTTTAAACGAAACATGGACAAGTTTGAAGTATTGAAGATACTTTGGCGTTCTAACTTAGAAATATCCGTGGTTCAGTGCACGAAGTGTCTCATCGAGACGGATTTTCTCAAGAGCGTTCTGAGCAACCAGCTGTTCCTGTCTGGAACAATTTTCGCTCTCACGCGCTCCTGCAAACAATTGACGGTGAGCTTCGCCCTTCTTATTCCAAGTAGCATCTTTTTAGAGTGATGAAAATCTATGTCAGGATCTGTCAAGTCTGCTTCAGGACGTCATTACGGGTCCCGTGGCTGCGATCTTCTCGCCAACACAGGTTTGAACACACGACTGAAGCCTGACTCTTGCTCAGTTCTGCGAATTGACAACTCGCTGTGTGAACAAAGGTATGTTTTCGGCGAATTGCGTTCTCCTAATACACGGCCAATATCTTTGTTTTTAGAAATGGAGTCGATTGGCAGCCTCCCGTTGGTAAGCCCGGCCACTGACTGTCCCGAAATCCAATGCGGTTTAGTGTACACGCTGCCAGGAGGTGGTGAAGACCACGAGGACCCGAATTCTGACGATGCAATTCACAACGCGAGTATCGCAAGCAGTCGTCGAGTACTGCGAGGGAAACCACGACCTCAAAAAAAGCACCTTGGTAACTGTACTAGCAAATCAGCCCACTGAAACATTTTAAGTGTCGAGACAACGTCGACTACATTTTGAGCGTAGTCTTTGCTGCCCTCAAAGCTATCGTCTCGGACGAACTCTCGGTAAGATTACCAAGTTTATTCACAAATTCCATTTCTTTATTTGAAGGCTTGCGTCCTCGCCAGGGCTTGTGTGGACGTCTAGGGAATTCTCATGAGCCGATTCCATTGCTTGATCATATCTATAAACGTTCAAGTCGCTTGTCCAGTCGAATACAAACCTTCGGGGTCGCCATGAGCAATATCTCGAACAAAGCTTGTCAGCTCAAATGCTCCCTTTCCACAGCTGCCAAGAAAATCATCGTCGTTAATCGTCCAAACTCCAACTCCGCCCATGTCTTTCACAGCCGCGAAAAAGACCTTAACAACGACGTGCAAACTCTTTCAAAACATCGAGGTTCTCATCTTTTCCCTAACTGTGTCTCAAGAAAAAGATTTTCTGCTACTTTTAAGTTTTTTAAAAATTCGTAAGGCGCCGAACTCCCTCGCTCTCTCTCGTTTCCCGTTTCCATCAACTCCAAGTCGTGGAGAGGAGGGAGGCGAAGGGTTCGGGGACTCCGGGCTCGCGGCCCGCTCTCGGGCGGTTGCCTGGTCTCGGGTGATCGCTCCCCTCCACCCATTCTTCTCTCTTGTCTTGCTTTCTCCTTTATGTTCGCTATGTGTAATGGTCTCAGTGCAGATAAAGCAACTCTCTTCTGAAGCTGTCCCTACTGCATGCCTGAGGAGAGAACTCCCAGTCCCAGTCCTAGAAGCCGCGACACTCGGGCCGCATCCCTTGAAGCCCCTTTCGAAATGAAGCTCAGTGTGCGAAACAAATTGGCATTTAATGCAGAAGAAGTGAAAAGAATTATAACTGGTGGGATTATGAGTAAGAATGTTAATTTGCACGAGTTTTCTCAATTCTGGAAAACTCACTTTGTACTTGATGCTTTCCGGAGACTCGAATGCGAGCCATTGATGAGCTGGAGTGATGGCACTCGCGGCCATGACGTCAAAAGCCGTTACCGAATGAACTCCACCGCCAGCAAGCAACGTGCACACCTAAGCCATGGGGTGAAAATCTTGTAATTTGAACCGAAACCTTATCTCTCGAGAGCGTTTTTGCCTTCCCTTCGATAGGCAGTCCTTCCCAATTTTTGATCCGTATCGTCCTGGGAATCTGGTAGAGATGACCAATAGCAGGAAGAAGCATTACAACCCGCTGCGAGTGCAACTTCTCTTTCATCCAGCTTCCAAATGCTTGCATCTGCCAGAGGCTTTTTACTCGCTTGAAAAGACAAACTCACAAACGATGATCCAAGAGAGCCGGGAACTTGACGAAGCGGTGCGAGGAAATGTGTTCGACGTGATGATGGGCGATGCGACAGCAGAACGAAGACATTGTCAAGTTGGTTGAGTTCGGCGACATTGTAGAGAGGTGCCAAACTATGCTTGTCAATCGAAATTCTACAACAAAGTAAGCACAAAATTAACTATGCCACAGCAACCTCAAGCTCAAATGAGAAGGCGCGTCGTAGTCGTCACGATTTCGCAGAGCCGCGTTCAAATCCCGAATGAAAGAATTGTAGGGATTGCTAGTTTCGATTGTGTTTTCATGGTCGCAGTCGATTTCGATGTCTTGAACATTGTATTTATCACAAAGGCTTGTTATCTCAGCGATCCACGCATTGCGCGACGGCTCTTCTAAATCATCAATTAAGATCTAAAGACTGTCTTCTACCTGCAACCATTCTGACAAACTCGGCGTGCGTCATGCTGCACCGCAGAGACAAGATGATTTTGACGCCTTGCAGCTGCGTTGCTCGATGTCGGCCGGAAATGCTTTCCATCAGAGACGGGGTTTCGGCATAAATGCCATTTCTTCTGATCACGAAGCCTTCGACCAGCAGAGAGTCACAGAGGGCCAATTTGAATTGAGGCGGGAGAAGCGGCGCTGAGTGAACTTCTTGTAGTGATGGGAGCCGAAACACGCACACAACCTTGAATAGACTCCTTTTCCAGCCTTCAAAATTTACTTACGGGCATAGACCGAGTCGCCGTAGCTCGCAGCGTCGATTGTGGCAAGGTTTTAATGTTGATCTGCAATCAAATAGTTTGCAAGACCATACGAAATAAATTCAACTAATGTGCTCAATATTCTAACCTGCGATTCCGCGAGAGCATGAAGAATAGGAAACGCCTCCTCAAGATCACATTGTCCAAGGGGATCGTCCTCTTCGATGTCGAATACTGCGACCGTAATCATTCCTCGGAGAGTGGCCCAGGAAGCCTTAAAATGTTGAAATTCAGAAAAACACACCTTCGTTAGAGTGCTTTTTCGATTGTCGAAGGCAGTCAAATAAAACTGGTCTGAGTAAAGGGGAGCACCCATGTCGTAAACGAAGCGCTCCGTCGAGGATGGATCGGTTGCATCGCAGAGCTAAACTCAGCTGTTCGCCTATCGCTTGTGAGACCTTTGACATCGAATCAATGTTTTGGACGACATCATCGCTGCTCGCTCTGAGGGTTGATCTTTCGCCCGCACGCAACCTTTGTTCAAAATTGTCAAAGGACAGCGTAATAAAACAAACAGTTTAGTTTGCTGAATGACGAGGGTTGTTGGACGAGCTGAGATCGAAATCGCGATTCTCTCCGGATCCACTCGAGCTGTCATGATGAAATCAATGAGTCCTTCAATCGTGTAACGCTGGTCCGCCACACTCAGAGTTTGTTTCCAAAGCGCCGAAGGATATCGTGTGTTGGTTTCTCTATCGGCAAGGCGATGTGTGTGAAGAATCACAAAGTCTTCATTTCTAAAACATCTGTCGGTGTGGAATGCTCACCCCAAAGCGGCAACTAGTCGCTCGATGCCGGGCGCAGCTCGAAATATCGAATACGCCGTGATTTCCACCAAGATCAAAGCATCCTCAGGCAAATTCGCTCTCAGTTTTTCGATAAACGTCACTAGATGTCCTCCGTCGAGCATCCGATGCGGTTCAAAAACCCATGCGACACTGACGCCGTCCAGTCCATGTCGATCTAGAAGCGCGTTCACCTGAACGGTCGATTTTGAGTTGTATTCTGCTGTACCAACCGCTTTGGCAAGTTTGTCTGCGTTTTCGCCAACTCCAACATGAGAACTCCACTCGACGTTTGAAGAGTTAGCACCAAGACGAAGAAGCAGGTATGGCTTGGTGTTGCGCTCCATCTTTGAGTGGTCGTCAATGGCAGACAAAACTAGATCTGACAGTTGAAAGTCGAGCGGTTTCTGAGTTCTCTAAACGCCGAAGGTTGGCTGGGACGGGTTTCCCTTACTTGTGTGACATTAAGTCCGTCCAGAACGAGCACCGAACACCACGTCGGGTCCAAGACTGTGAAAGAGAAGGGCTTCGTTTCGGCATTGATGTAGCAGATCTGCGGAGTCGTTGTCAATCTCTTCTCGGTCTTTTGCTCGCAGCGCAAATTCTGAAGAAGATTACATAGAATTATCAAGAAACCTCGGAGATGAAATGGTGAAGGGGGAAGGCTCCTTGGCCACATTTGTTTTTCGGATCGTCGGCCTCGGGCCACATTAGTCCGACCCCACCGAGGCCGGTGTCGGCAATATACTTTAGTTTCGTGCCAAGGCTGTCCGCAGTAGGAGCGTTGAAGGAATTCCACATGAATCCATCGTATGCCGTATAGCTCGCAGCAATTGAATTGAGCGTTTTTTGCTTCTCGCAAACTCGATCATAGGAAACAAAACCAGGCTGTGAACCAGTGATCAGAGAGTCTGCTCGAAAACCGCGACCGGGGTTGTTGGCGGTGACTTTGTAAGCTCTAAAGGGAGCATACAGTGTCATATGAAGTTGGAATTCACCGCACCTGCTGCGAGCATTCAGACCGAGAATGATTTTCGGAAGGAAGATGTTACCAAAGAGATTGCTGACAGTATAGTTAATGGAGTCACGATCTTCGACAAAAACCTAATAATTATCGAGGTTTCAAGAAGAAACTAACCTTTGGCACCGAATAGAGAGGGTCCACGTGCGCCAGAGAGAGCTTATTTCTGTTCATGTCTCCGAGATCAGCAATCAGGTAGAGGTTGTCAACGTGCAGGGCGATCTCTTCGATGTCAAGTCTATTCAGCTGGAGGATTCGCGGCGACACAGCCAATGTGATCAACCGTCCCGTTTCTTTTTTGAGAGCCTGGGCAACTGACTACGAATTAAAAAACAAAAACCTTTAGGAAATCGACAAATATTCTCCTGCCGAAGACATCTTCTGGGAAGTGGAGGAAGAAGCCGTCATCTCCCTCAGCGGACTTCATTTTCAGAGCAGCAACAGCTTGTTGGTGCTCCTCGAAACTGTCGAGGAAATGGACGTTGATCTGCCGGATCCCGAGAAGCAGAACACTGGACGGATTAGTTGTGCGCAATCTGCAATGCTACTTCGCAACGAAAGCGACATTACTGAAGGAAATCGTAGCGATCTCGAAGTCGTTCACCTTGAGGCTGAATGTACTGCAAATTGAAACGTCAGGAAGTACATAGTGGAAACAAATGAATAAGACCGTGTGAATCGTCCTTACCCCGAAGGGTGAAGTGTCATCTAAGAGCCCCCAGCCGAAGACATACGTGGTGCAGCTGACATCAGAAAGGGCGCTTCTGTCGTACATGCCGTCCTGCAGTTGAGCATTAAGCGTGTCGAAAACACCGAGACAACGCATACCATAGGAATGACGAAGCAGTAGTACCGGCACTCCAAGCCCAGGACACCGATGGTCGTGAGAAGAAATAGGAACCAGATAATCGAACTCATTGGCGTCCGTCTTATCGCCTGCAAATTTAACTCAACAGGGATAAAAGTATTGTGTTTGGTTCAAGGAAGTGTTGCAAAGAAACAGAAAAAGTCGATCAGCAAGGACAATGCACCGTGGAATAGAAAGAAGGAACAAAAACTCAAGGCAGATGTTCGCGACACGCGTTGCCTGAGGGACCGGCCGAGTCACAATCGATTGCCCGCGGCGAGCGGGCGTTCCAGCGTTCCCGACACTCGGAGACGAAGCTGCCCTTTTGCAAACCACTCACGCCTCTCCCGCAACGAGTGTCCGTTCTGGTTTGTTGCGAGACGCGGCTGGCGCTGCTAGTTTTCGATTAGTTTTTTGTCTGTTTAACGAGAAGCAAACGACGCGTCGCCGCAAGCGAACTGACTTCGAGAACGCTAAGCAATCCTTCTGGGCCATTTCGAACGTTCATCCCTGGCTGTGACAGCCATACATCAATTGCCTTACATAAGAACGGCTTTAAAAGATGACAGCCTAGGCTGGAAAACAGAGCACAAATCAAGCGCTCAATTAGACGATAAGACGAGGTGGGAGAGGAGGAGGCGGAGGGGAGCTGTGAGCTGGTGGAGCAGGAGCTGCGAGGCCCGGCATCGGAGCTGGAATGAGCGTTGTCTCAATTGGTGCAGCTGGAGGTGTCGGAGTGGCAGGGAGGACGGAGGCGTTGACTTCGGCGATCACTTGCAGGGCTTCCTTGCAAGCTTTGTGCATGGTGAGAAGCTCCTCACGCCTCTTCTGCTCGACCATAGACTCTTCCATCAAGGAGTCCTAAACCTTCTCGAGCAAGGAAAGAGAACACACCAAGTCGCGGGACTGATAAAGTTGAGCGAGAAGCTCTTCCTTGGCGAAGCAGCAGAGACGATTGACAACAAGGTGCATGATGGCCTTTGGAACTTGGTCCTTGACAGCCTTCGTCACAATCTTCACATAGGATTCGACGCAGCTTCGAATGATTTCGGCTTCTCTTTCAAGGGCCGGGTTGGTGCTCGGGACGTCTTCAACTGCTTCAGCTCCTTCTTCTACAGAATCAGCAGCCTTCTCGGGGTAGACGCCGGCTCGAAGGAAAGCGGCCTTCCAATTTTCAGCTTCGTCCGCGTTGGTCGCGCCGAGTTCGAGGAGCTTCACGTCCTTGTAGACGTTTCTGAAAAGTTTTAGAACTAATTCGCCAGAGGCAAGTGGAGCAGCCATCGACTCTTGCAAAAGAGGAAACAATGAAACTTATTGGCTGACTAGGTTTGTCTAAAGCATCAGCACTTAAACGAGGTCCGGACAGCCCTCGGCCGTCGGGGGGGGGGGGGGGGTAGGTCAAATTTTGATCCACCCACATAGGTCAAATTTTGACC
>JAQIXL010003334.1:0-10620 GCA_034700245.1 Poikilolaimus oxycercus
CGAACCTGACAGACGTCCGAACCGTCCGAACCGAACAGACGTCCGAACGTCCGAACGTCCGAACCGAACAGTATGCCAAGAGCGCCGGATGACTAAAGGGATTCAACGCAGGGGCAATGTACCGCGGTAACAAATTGAAAAACAAAACATTGAAGACTCAAAACGGCGAGGTCACTTTGCAATTGACGAGCAGATGGACTTGGGTGGAAGGGAGGAGACCGGTGCTCATTCTGGAGATGCCACAATGATAACTTCGCCCAGGTCTCGTTTACGTGAATTTCTCGCCCTCAAATGATATCATGAAGTGTTTTGAAAGACTACGCTAGTGGCTGGGTAAGAGCTAGAAGAAATTTCCTAAACTTGCAAAACCGCGGAGGGACAGGCTTTTGCAAACGGTTTTGAATCCAGAATGCGAAGCTTGATTTCGCGTAAGCTCGACCCGTCGCGCCTCGCGGTCTTCAACGAGGGAAGCGTCTTCACGTGGACATCGTCGGATGGGCTGACCACTTAGTTGAAACAACGGAATTCGCCGAAATTGAATCACATTTACTTGATCACTTATTCAACGTGCCTGAATGCTTTGAAGGAGAAGCTTCAGAACGGTGGCTTTGGGCTCTACGAACGGGTCGAAAAATGTAGTAGAGATGAAGAACAAGCATGAACTGGTGGATTAATCTCAAACGTCACTGAAGGAAGAGCTCTGGCTGAATATTCAATAAAGTGATGCACAACTGCGAGACATCCTGCTGAAACAAATTACAAAACAGAAACCTCGAAGACTTGAAACGGCGAGGTCACTTTGCAATTGACGAGCAGATGGACTTCCACGTTGAGGAAGAGTCCCGCGTCGTTATCAGACCCGTCAGACGTCACGACAACGCAAAGGTTCCTTGTTTATGTGAAATTCTCGCCCTCAAACGATATTGTGAAAGCGCTATCAAAGACTACGCTAGTGGCTAGGTAAGAGCTAGAAGAAATTTCCTAAACTTGCAAAACCGCGGAGGGACAGGCTTTTGCAAACGAAGTTTTGGATTCGGAATGTGAGAAATGTTTTGTTTTTACACAATCCCGGCATGTTCAATGCACTGTTTCTGATAAACGAAGACTCGATTTCAATTGAGGAACAATACATACACGACTCGAGAAACTAGTGAGACACAAAGGAAAGAAAGCAAACACTGCAACCCGAAACCGCGAAGTCTCCGCACAGTTGACGAACACATGGACATCTTTAAGATCTTCGGGCCGCATTTCCTCGATGATTTCGAGTCATCAAAAGGGCTCATGAAGTCCGCCTGGAGGCCCCATCATTACAGGACACCTTACTCACTGTAAGAAAAGTGAAGCGAGAAGACACTGTGACAGGAAATGTAAGATGGAATATGTAGAAGATTCGACACCGCGAAGTCATTGTGCGGTTGACGAGCATTTGGATTCGTGGTGAGAGGCTGGCGCTTATCTGGAGATCTACGAGGAGGAAGAGTCACGCGTCCTCGTCGGACCTGTTACCGTCAATCATAATGATAATTCCGCACAGGCGAGTTTTCTGCTGGTGATTCCATTTTGTTTGAAACGTTTTGAGGGTGAACGCTACCGAATAACAAGTTTCGCCAAGAAGGAATGTTCTTGCTTCCTCAATAAAACCGCAAACTGTCGCCAAATTGAGGTCAACATTAGATTTTAGAACGCTGTACAAAACCACCCAGAGAGACAGCCCCCCACGTAGGCAAAGTTTTGGTTTCACAATGCGATCAGCGTGATTCGCGTGCACTCAACAACATCGTAGCTCGCGGTCTTCAACAGGGAAAGCCACGTGGACATCGTCGGTGCACTATATGATGTCCGTCTTCGAGACGCTCTTCACCGATAACACGTCGCGCGTCCTCGTCAGACTCGTCACCTTTTCCACATTGACAACTTTCCAGTAGTACTCGTAGTAGAGATGAAGAAAGAGCATAAACCGGTTGACTGCATCTCAAACGCCACTGAAGGAAGAGCGCCGGCTGGCTAAAGTGATGCAGAACTCCGATGCGAGAAAGTACTGATGCGGCAAATTAAGAACAAAAACGTGGAAGACCCGAAACCGCCTAGTCACTTTACGGTTGATGAGCAATTGGAAACTGCTGATTGTGAGTAAAATTCTGCCATATTTGATCCTCCTTTGCTGAATGTCAACTAGAAGAAGCTTCGAAAATACGCCTGTTGAAAAAGACGCTACGAAGAATTGCCGAAAGCTGAGCATTGCTACTGAATGAGAATGAGACAGCCCCAAAAAGTATTGTACAATAGTTTCAGGACGGTGGTTGTTGAACTCTATGGAATGGGTCAAACGATGCTAGTGCGCGAGTATGGATCGAGGCAAAGAAGGCTTACGGGAAGATTGAATCTAAAACGATATTGAAGCTATTGCGTTTAATGATTAAGAAATGAACTCATAAACAGTAAGCTGCAATTGAGGGACAAAAAATGTCGGAGATCTCAAACCGCCAAGTTGAAGGTCTGTTGAAGACGATCGTTGGTGACGACCCAAACAAGAGATAGCGCAGGGAACGCGGTGTCCAAAGACGACGACGAATCCCGCTGACTTGAAACCGTGAAATCACTTTCCAGTTGACGAGCATGTGGACTCGATGTGAGAGGCTCATCGTGGAGATCTACGAAGAGGAAGAGTCGTGCATACTCGTTGGGTCCGTCACCGTCAACCACAAGCACAACTCCACACAGGGATGATGGCGGCAGATTCTTTAACTTGAGAAGATTTTTGAAGAGACAGACGCCAGTATGGGGCACCTCCTTACCAGAATATTGTGAAGCAGAAGCTAGTCAAGAAGAAGCTAAAAGGTGAACTGTTGAAAATTACGGAAGACGGCGAGCGATGCTATTGCATGTACTAGAAATGGGAAGCAAGCGTAAACCGGCAGACTGCATCTGAAACTACATTGACGCAACAGCGCTAGCCGACTAAAGTATTGCGAGTAACTGCGAGACGAACAAATACGGAGGCGACACATCAAAGATGGAAAATGTTGATGAGTCGAAACCCAACGCGTTATCAATTTGCAATGTTGTTTCACCGGTTGAATTGCAATTCGTTCCAAAGGACCCGAGGCTCGAGACCGGAGTTCATTCTGGATATCTACGAGGAGGAAGAGTCCAGTGTTCTCGTCGGACGCCTCATCGCCAACTCAATGATAATTCCATGAATGTCGTTCGTCGATGCCAATGCTGCACGAAACAATTTTTGAGGGAAGACCCCTGCTCCAGTGCGCAGCAATAGAAAGAAGGCAATTCAGTCACTGATGAAACCGCCAAATGGCGATCAAATGCAAACAAAGATTTGGTATCAAAATGAGATTCGCGAGATTTCACGTGTTCCTAACACCATCATTCCTCGAGACCTTCAACGTGAAATTCGCTCACATGGACAGACGCCACATCGGCAAGGAGCGTCACCGTTCTGTGAAAATTTGGTTTGAAAAAGTTCTGTTTTCGAGGTATTGCATAAGTATTGTATGTAGTTATTCAACGCGACTAGAATCAGCCAAATTTGACTTACAGGTTCCTCCTCGGGGTAATGCGCCACAAATAAACGGCAAAAAATATCGAAAACCCGAAACCGCAAATGCACTTTGCAGTCGATGAGCATTTGAATTTCAGGTGAGAGCCCGGCGCTCATTATGGAGTTCCATGAGGACTGGTCGTGCCTCGAGGTCTTCAACGGGGAAAGCGCCTACATGTGAACATTGTTGAAAGCACTGTGTGACGCCGATTAAAGTCATACGCACCCCGATACTAAGATGAGGCTCGAGCTGTTAGACGAAACACAGACTTTGCCCATTTTGTGCCGGCGCCGCAGAACGAGACAGCCACGCTGGTGTTGGAATTCAGAAAGACGAGCATTCGCCTGGCGCAGAGCTTCGAGTACAAAGACCCCATCATGGAACTCGACGAGGAGCAACTTCGCACGAGTTCAAAAGTCGACGCGCCACACCGGCTGCCCAGCGACGTGCGCACTTTTCAAGGAGTGTCACCGTTCTGTGAAGATCTGGTAAGTTTTATTGACGCGGAGGTTATTCGGTCGAGCTGAAATCGTCCATATTTGTTTCACCGTACTGAATGTCGAGAGGAAGAAGCTTTGGAAAGCTGACTTTTGAACTCTACGGACCGGGTATCTCCCCCTCGTTCTTTCAAATCCGTCTTCTCAAAAGTTAGCAAAGGTGGGTGTCTGAATGATGCGAAGGGTTTTCCGGCTTCTTGATTCTTGCCTTTGTATTGTACAAAATCGACCCCGCAACAAACAAACTTTTCGTCGTTCCTCTTCCACGTCATCTTTCCTGCTGTGCTCAACAGGGCATGAAATAGAGATAGCCACAAACAAAGTTCGCCGGCAACTCCATTCTGATACAAGAGATTGACGACAGCCCAACTAATGTCGCTCAATTGAAAGACGAAGAATATTGGAGGCTTGAAACTGCGAAGTCACACTGCGGTTAACTGGCACAATGACTCGTTGTGAGACGTCTATGCAGAGGAAGCCGCGCATTCTCGTCGGACCCACCGTCAACCACAACGACAACTCCATGCAAGTCCGTCTTTCGTTCACGATTAGTTGTTCGAAGTACAATAATTAGGATACAAAGCAGTTCATTCTTCGAATATTGTTTCCCATAAATGAGGAAACTATTTCAGTTGATGACAAAACCGCCGAGTGACAGCTATACGCAAGCCAAGATTTGAACGCCGTCAGCGTGTTCTCCCGAGTACTAGACACCGGCGTTCCTCGCCGTCTTCAACGGCGAAAGCGTTCATCGCTTTATAAACTTGCAGACTAAACTACGTTTGCGCCTTCTTACTGAAAAATAATGAGCTATGGCTGACGTTTTCAAAAAGACTCACGAGATCCGCCTAGAGGCTCGTCGTTTCTACGGAACGCCGTGGTTGAAAAACCTCGTCTGGGGACATTTGGTCTTTGAAGACGTCTCCTTCGCGCAGTACGGATCTCACCTCACTGAAGATGCTCTCACGGCACCACCCTATAAAGCCCATCGAGTAAGTTGAAAGCATCGCCAAATCCCTCGAGAATGCGGCGAAAATGCCCTTAAGCTTATAAGCAAATTGCGAAACTCTTGCTTTCAGGTCCCTCTGCTCATGGACCCCGATGAGGCTCGAGCTGTTAGACGGAACACGGACGTCGCTCATTTTGTGCCGGCGACGCAGAATGAGACAACGACTCTGGCGCTTGAATTTAGATAGACGAGCATTCGTCCGGCCCAAAGCTTCGAGTACAAGGACCCGTTCATGGAGCTCGACGAGGAGCAACTTCGCTCAAGGAGTCGACGTGCCACGCCAGCTGCTCAGCGACGTGCACATTTTTCAAGGAGTGTCACCCCCAGTTCTATGAAGATCTGATAAAGTATCACCTGGCGCATTGTTCGGCCGGCGATATTCTGCCTAATTTGATCCTCTTTTCCTAAAGGTTGCGAAAAAGAGGCTTTGGAAAGGTGAGTGTTGAAAACTACTGAAGGCGTCAAACGATGCCAGTGCATGTAATAGAGAAGGGGAACACGTAAAAACCTGCAGACTACATCTGCAACAACCTTGAAGGAATAGCTCTTGCTGAATAAGTGATGCACAACTGCGAGACGGCAAAACTGCGGCGACACATCAAAGATGGAAAATGTTGAAGAGCCGAAACCGCGAATCACTTTCCAGTCGACGAGCATTTGTCTTCGTCAGACCCATCACCGTTAAACCACAGAAGTAAGATGGCCGTCGGTTTGTTAACGTGAGAAGTTTTTTGAAGCCGCTCCGGAGGCACTAGTAAGGAGAAAATGGTCGAAGGAATTTGGTTTCTAATTAAAACCGCTTAGTGACGGATTTACAAGCCAAAATTCGATTTCAAACCGCGACAAGCGTGATTTCGCGAGCGTTTCACCCTTTTGAAGGGCATCAAGCGGTCGTCTTTTGCGCTTTCGCTGTTTCGAATACCATGCCGATGCACTTCTGCATGCCATTCGAAACATCAAAAGTGCGAAAGTACGAAAATGAGAAAGTGGGAAAGTGGGAAAGTGAGAAAGTGGGATAGAGGAGGAATAGACCCACTGTCTTGCCTCGAGATCTTCAAAGGGGAACCACGTGGACATCATTCCGCCTCGAGGCTCGCATTTTTAATGGAATGCCGTGGTCGAAGGACCTCGGCATTTTTTCTTGGAAGACGTCTCCTTTTGGCAGTATGCTTCTCACCTGGCTCTCACGCCACCAACGTGTAAGGTACATCGAGGAAATTGAAGCTCCGAACGCGTTCGACTAGTGGATGAAGTAAGGCTCTGCCACTACAAAGGGGGAGCGCGAAACTGCCGATTTCAGGTCACACTACTGATGGATCCCGATGCTGTTAGACGGTCGAGAGACCTCGTCCGACGGCATTTGGTCTTCGAGGGCGTCTCCTCCTCGGGGTACACTTCTCATCTGGCTGAAGATGCACTCCCCACACTACCCTATGAGGTTCATCGAGATAGTTGAATTCTCGTAGTATGCTTCCTATCTCGACGCTCTCACGGCATATTTGTTTCACCGTTCACGAACGATGAGAAGAAGAAGCTTCAGAAGGGTGGCTGTTCGGCTCTACGGGAGAGGATATTAGTGCTTGTAATAGAGATGTGAAGAAGCATAAACAGGCAGACTACAATACATCTGAAAGAACGTTCATGGAACAAAGCTTCTCTCGGATAATGAACAGCCGGATGTCAAGAAAAGATTAAAGCATCAACGAGAGACGAAAAATCATTAATACCTGAAACGGCAATCTCACGTTGCAGTTGGCAGCACTTCGACTTGAGGACAGAGACGTGAACTCTTCACGAGATCCACGATGGAAAGAAGTCGCGGACCCTCGTCGGAGCCGGCACCAAAATGATAAGCAGGCGAAGATTAGACTTCAGAACGCGGCAAGCGTGACTTCGTCTGGGCCGAAATCATCGTTTGCAGTTGGAACAATGATTTTTCTCGCTCACTCGTCAAATAATACGCTACGTAACGGGTTTTAAAAAAGGCTCACGCGGTCCGCCTGGAAGCTCGTCGTTTCTACGGAACGCCGTGGTCGAGGGACCTCGTCTGGAGACATCTTGTCTTTGAAGACGTCTCCTTCGCGCAAGTCGCTTCTCATCTAGCTGAAGATGTTCTCTGCCATCGCCA
Source organism: Poikilolaimus oxycercus (assembly GCA_034700245.1). Classification (NCBI taxonomy): domain Eukaryota; kingdom Metazoa; phylum Nematoda; class Chromadorea; order Rhabditida; family Rhabditidae; genus Poikilolaimus; species Poikilolaimus oxycercus. Next base: position 7,195 of record JAQIXL010003334.1, read on the forward strand.
AAGCGAAGCACATACTGCTTTGTTCATAGTAGGAATGCGTGAAACTGTTGATGAGAGGTTGCCGCCGAATGAGACGACAACGTTGGCTTTCGCTCGGCCCATTGCTGCGAGTACAAAGTTCATGTCGACGAAGAACAACTTCGCCTGAAGAGCCCACGTGCAACGCCAGCTGCTCTCAATCTTGCACCTTTTCAAGATCCGCTGATTGAACGGACAACTCCGAGCCAGTATTGAGTTGCTAACGAAATAAGAGCAATGTCGAAGGTCTGAAACAGCGAAGTTGAAGATGATCGTCGGTGAAGATCGAAGCCCCGACACTGAAGAATCAACGGCAATAACGCGGTCGCGAATGAAGGACGAAAAACATTACACACATGAAACCGTGAAATCATTTTGTTGCGAACACGCAGACTTGAGGGTTCGTCGCTTCTAAGGAACTCCGTGGTTCGCTCGAGGAGCCGACGCGCCACACCGGCTGCTCAACGGACTTTTCAAGGAGTGTCACTGTTCTGTGAAGATTTGATCAAGTTTTGTCATCGAGGTTGTTAGTCGACGGAGCTGATAACACCCCACATTAGATCCTCAACGCCGCGAAGAAAAAATGCTTCGCGACGGTGCAAGATGCCGAAGATGATGCTCAAGGATTGCTTTGTGAAACTACAGTCAAAGAACTGCATCTGCTGATTGAACGAACAACTCTATTGCGCGAACGTACAAGTAGGTGTGCCAGGAAGCGAGGAGCAAGTACATAATGCGGCCCGGATGAAGGACGGCAAATATTGCAGACTTGAAACCGTGAAATCACTTCAGTTGACAAGTAGATGAACTCGAGGCGAGAGGCATCGAGTTAGTTGAAGTCTCAAATGCGTTCGATCAGTAGTTGAAATTGGGCTCTTTTGTTACAAAAGAAGAGTGAAACTGCCGATTTCAGGTCACCCTGCTCATGGACCCCGATGAGGCGCGAGTTTGTTAGGCGGAACACAGACTTTGCCCATTTTGTGCCGGTACCACAGAACGAGACAACGACCCTGGCGCTTGAATTCAGAAAGACGAGCATTCTTTCTGCTGTCATCGAAGCGGTTATTCGATCGGGCTGAAAGTATTGCACAATATGGAACAAGCATAAATTGGTAAACTGCATCTGAAACGACATTGAAAGAACAGCACCCGCCAAATATGAGCAGTCATATGCAGCTGATTTTGAGGATTGCAACAGGCGGAACTAATGAGGCACCAATGATTGATGAAGAATGCCAAAAATCCGAAAAATAACTCCACGCAATTACGTTTTCCACTGATGTTTTTCATTGTTTGAAGAATTTTTTGTAGCGCCTCCAATCGATTCAACGGGTAGTATCAGGAAGGTGAAATTTCATTTTCACTTAAAACCCTCGACGTGAGGGTTATGTAAAAGGGAATATCTGATTTCAGAACTCGATCAGCGTGTTCAAGCGCTGCTGATTACAATGGACAAAGTGATGAGAAGACAGGGAGCCACAATTGAAAGACGAAAAATGGTTGTCGGGAACGCATGGCAACTTTTGCAGAAATAATGCGGTCGAAATGAAGGATGAAAAATATTGATGAGTTGAAACCGTGAAATCACTTTTCAGTAGACCGACTCGAGACTCGGTTGCAGGCTCGTCGTTCTAGGAATGCCGTGGTCGAGGGCTCTTGTTTGGCAGAATTTGGTCTTTGAAGACGTATCCTTCTCGCAGTACGCCTCTCATCCGACTGAAGTTCAGGCTGTGACTATTTTGCCAAAAGCTCGGGTAGATTTGAAAGAAAGTTTCCGAACTCTTGGTGACCCGACTCGAGGCGAGAGGCCAGAACTCAACATATACTTATACAATAGTTTCAATTAAAACCGCCACAAGTCAATATTTGGTTTCAGAATGCGAGACGACAAATTTTCGAGATCTGAAACAGCAAAGTCACTTCACAGTTGACGAGCACATCGACTCAACGCGAGATGCCGCAGATGATGCTCGAAATATATGAGGAGGACGACTCGCATGTTCTCGTCGGACCCAGCACCGGCAGCCACAACGGAAATTCCAGGTGGTCGATGACAAACTTCTGGCTGACGATGCTCGCACGACGCCACCGATAAGGCTCATCGAGAAAGCTGAAACTACGGGCGCGTCCATCCAGTGGGGCATGGACTTTGCTCAATACAACGGTAGACTGTTTTGTGAAATGACAGTGAAGGAACTGCATTCGCTGTTTGAATGAACAACTCTGTTGGGATACTTGAAAGTAGTGAGGCACCATTGAGAGACGAATGATGCTGAAGATCTGAAACCGCGAAGTTGAAGGTCCGTTGAACATGATTGTCGAGAAGCCAGTAATGCGGTGTCGAATGAAGGACGCGTTTCCATGGAACGCCGTGGACGAGGGAAACAGTGGCCGTTGGACTTTACTGAAGGAGTCAAATCATTCTGGTGCTTACCCGCTTATTGTGAGTAGTCTTACGCAAGTGACGAAACACTGCATGACGCGAAACTAGTGAGGGGAAAGTTAACGACGAAAAATGGTGAAACTCCGAAACTGCGAAGTTATTGTACCGGAGTTGTTTCATTTTCAGCTAGAACGTCGATGTAATGCCAAAGTGCAAGGCAAGATCCAATTTCAGAACGCGATCAGCGTTTTCACACGCGCACTGGACACGTCGGGGTTTGCGGCCTTCTAACGGGGGAAGCGTCTCCCCTCTTCACCGCGCGGACCACTTGGTGATAGTCTCGAAGGCTTTTCTTTCTCACAGTATGCTTCCCATCTCGACGCTCTCACGGCATATTTGTTTCCCCGTTCCTGAATGCCTAGAAGAAGAAGCTCCAGAATGGTGGCTGTTGGACTCAGCGGGAGAGATCATAATATACTAGTGCTTTTATAAGTATTGTAATAGAGAGGGAAACAAGCATAAATTTGCCGACTTCATCTGAAACAATATTGAAGGAACAACGCTTCCTCATAATATTAATGAACCGGCGTCAGTCGACAACGCATTGCCATCGAAATGAGAGACGAGAAATCTTAAACACCTGAAACGGCAAAGTGGCATTGCAGGTGACAGCACTTGGACTCGAGATGAGAGACCGGAACTCTTGACGAGATCCATGAAGGGAGAAGTCGAGCGTCTTCGTCGACCCGTCACCGTCAACCGCAACTCTTAGTCCACATAGGTTCGTCCTTCTCGTAATCAGATGTGTTTCTGGTTTGGAATGACTTCAGGCCGTCGCGAAGAAACTATTGTTAGCCAAAGAAGACTACACTTTCGTTGGCGATAAAACCGCCAAGTACGACTAAAAACGTGTAAAAATTTGGGTTTAGAATGCGATAAACTCGCAGCACCCAGGAATCGCGACCTTATTCCGGAAATTTCAACGCTGACGACGAAGATATTCTCTCCCTGGATGGATCGCCCAT
>JAQIXL010003335.1:0-10618 GCA_034700245.1 Poikilolaimus oxycercus
CTGCATTCAGCAGCCTTCACACACGGCCAAGTCTACGTGGGGATGAGCCGCGTGTCGAACTTCACCGGGATCAAGGTCTGGCAGCCGAACGACAAGAATGGAGATGCGCCCTCAACGATCACTAATATTGTGTACAAAAACGTGTTGGATTAATCTCGCTTGTTTTGTTAATCGTGTGATTGAAACTGGGATAAATTTGGTTTCTCTAACTTTGGTTGCATTCATACAGACTCGAGAAACCTTTTTTACTCAACAACTAACGCAACAAAGAGAAGAACGTTCACTGATTGAAAGACGAAGCGGTGAGAACAATGAGCGGGTTCTTGAGCAGGTTCTTGATCTTCTCCGCATCGCTCTCGACGGCCGTGTTGATGTTGATCTGCTTAGCCTTGAAGATGATCCCTGAAGGAGAATGTAATGGGCAAAGACGACGATATAGTTTACCTGAATCTTCTTCTTCGAAGAATCCCGTGACCGACAGAGAGTCCTTCTTCTTGAGGGCGGTTGGGACGGATCCTTGGATCCAGATCTTGATGACGTCACTGTTGACCTTCGACCCGTCAGAGAAGAAGAATCCTTTGTCAGTGGGACTCGCGACGACGAATCCACTGAGTTCTGCAAATCATTAAGTGAAAGATGCAAAGTAGTCTTACGCGTAGGAATCTTGAAGGTGAGAGACTCAGCGATTGAGCGCGACGTCACTTCTTCCCAGTCCTGTCCCCACTCGTCCTCCTCGTCCGCACGATCCACGGTCGGGGACTTGCCTCCATTGCACTCCTTCACGACGCGATCCCAGTCCTGGCTCGACACGGAGTAGACACCGAAGAGGAATTTCTTTGGCTGGATGCGCAAGCCAGATCCGCGCTGATTCACATCCACTTGCATGAAGTGATATGCCTATAAAGTGTTTAAGAAATGCTGTGATAATTGTACCTTCTTCACTTCCAGCGCCTTGGTGTAAGCGACGCACTTGGAGTTAAACGCCATCTCCACTTCAGATCCGAAAGCGTCACGGACCACAGCAACAACTTGTTCGTACTTCTCTCCCTCGTTGTAAGACGACTCGAGGGATTGCGGAGGAGAGACGTACTGCACCATAACATAGCGCAAGTCCCTGAATGACAAGCATGATTCACGAAAACATCCCAACTCACAATGTGGTGCCCGTGACGAGCGAGTCGAATTTGGTGGCAGTGAAGAGAGGCTTGAGATCCAAATTGGGAAGATGCTTGATCGTGTTCTTCGAAGCAACAACAAGGGGCATCGCCAAAGCGCAACCGTAGAGCGTGTAGTCCAAGAATGACTTCTTGGTGAAGTCAACTTTGGTGAGCTTCAAGGCCTGAAACTCGAGCGTGTTTAAACAAAGCGATTTCTAACCATTCCTTCCTTGAACTTGGCAATTTCTGCCATGTTCTGCTTGGACTGAGGGTCCACGTAGATCATCATGACGATTCCCGCCGCATCTTTGACGATCATGCGCTTCTTCATCTTGTCAATCTTGATTGCCTCAAGGTGCGAGAAGGTGAAGATCCCGGAACTAAAAGCTTTTATGCAAACAGCGAACAACACTTACAATTGATGGCCAATGGCCACTTCCTTGCACGATGAGATCCTCTCGTAGTCTTCATCATCAGAAGATTCGACCTTCTGACTGGAGATCCTCGACGGCGTGCGGGGCAGAAGCGATCCAGGACGCTTCGCATCAAGGCCACTCTCCAAAGATCCCTGACGCTTCGCAGACATAACGCTCTGAACATGGAGTTTTCACCAAACAACACATGTAAAAATTGATAACTTTTCGTTCCAAACGATAGACGAAACAATTCCACAGTTATCACCCTTTCTTTATGCTTCAACAACGTAACGAGAAATAACAATGTTATAGGGCATTAAGAAACAAGTAGATGAAGTGATTCGTCGATCCTCTAGATCCTTGTTGTCCAGCTCACCATGCTCGATAGATTTCGAGGCGGCGTCCTCCTCCTAAAACTGTATAAGCATGCTGAAACAAAGTGTTTACCCAGCGGCTCGCCATTGAGCTGCAATGCCGCGCGGGCGGCATCCACATTGGTAAAGATGAGTGCAATAATGCCACTCAAAGATCCATTAGAATTCGTCAGCTCGCGGAAGGTAGCCGGGTAGTCGAGCTCATGTTCATCAAAGAGCTAAAACATAAAGCAATAACCAATGCAAAACCTGCTGCATTGTAGTGCGCCAGCCGTAGTGGTTCTGGCCTCGGATAAAGACGATGAAAGCCGCCGCTTGAGGGAGCGGAGGATCCGGGATATCTGCGAAGGCTTGTGTCATTCCACGTGGAATGATCCAGCGTGGCTAAACACGACGGTATTAAACCTTTAAAGCAAACCACTTACAAAGACCACTTGAGAAGATCCGTGAGCAACTTGGGCAACCGTGTGCACTTGATCCGTTTGAGTGCCTTGAGTAGAGCGCTGGTCTTGCGTTGACGATCCAAGCGACGGGTTAGAAGGACCGGCTTCATACGACGAAGATCCAAGCGTTTGGTTGATCACGCTGCCCTTGAGATCCACACGCTCCTGCAAACCACATGATGAACATACAGCTAAAACATTCAACTCACCCGGCCTTCACCCTCCTGATCCTCAAGTTCAACTTGTTCCACGCGGCGCGCAAGATGAGCATCTGCTCGCATTGCTCCAAGTTTCTCGCGAAGATCCATGATGTTCGCGACAAGCTGTCCCTTCTCGTCTTGCATCATCGTGGCTCTTGCCGCCTTTTCCTCCTCGAGTTGCCTCTCCAGCTCCTTGATCCTTGACTCGAGTTTCTTGATGTCATCCGCAAGACCAGTGTTGTCCATGCAAGCGATTGCCAGATTTTGCTCGGCCTGCTCGAGCAAATTGTTCATTCCATGCATGTCCGTAACCGCTTCTAAACAGAACAAACAATGTGTTAAAAGAACCTTGTTCTTACCTCGGAGTTTGAAGTTGATCGTGGATCCTCGAATGTTGTTCGGATCCAGATAGACTCCGCGGCTTCGGAATTCACCTCTGCAGTCCGGGCATCCTTGGAAAGGGTTCAGCTTGAGAAGACACTCGAGACAGAACGAATGACCACAGTCAAGGATCCTCGGCTCGTTCGCCCCTTCACCTGAAACAATGTGTCATAAAACGAACGAAATCATTGCGAAACAAAATACAATGAAAGGAAACTAACCAAACTCCGTGAGACACAGCATACATTTGATGCTCTCCGCTCGATCCATGTTCACTATCGAACGCTTTAGATCCGCTGCTCTAAAACTATTCAATATTATGCACTGGCATTTCTATGTACGACGGCAAAATCACAATACAAACCACTCAAACAAAGCGAAACCAAAGTCACTACACGCAAGTCTCGCTCAAACCGAATTCAAAATGCAAAATGTTGCGCTTTTCTTGTTCCTTTCGGCGCTTTTCGCTCGCGCCATGCTGCAGAACCCTCGCTAAACTTAAACGCGCTGCTAAAACAATGCGTTTCATGCCAAGAACAGACTAAACAACGCGCAAAACCACGATCAAATCAACGAAAACCAGCAGCGAGAACTCAAAAGCAACTTCGCGCCAATCCGCAACCACGCGCCGCCCAATTACAGACTGTCAAATGGATTTGTGGAATAAAATATTACTCCAGCATCGCTCGCTTTTTTGTTTCGTTGGCCAAAAAAGGCGCTGGAAAGATAAGTTTCAATGAATTTACAAATAATTTCGACTGCTTATTCTCCGACGACCGAGCGGTTTCCGGGCGGTCGTCGCTCGCGATGTCTGAGTAGAGCGTCCTAGGAGGAATGATGCTGTGGTGGGTGAAGGAGAGGCAAAAATAAGAGTACGGATGAAGCAGCGAAGGCCATTCACGAACTATCTACAATACCCGCTTATTCAGAGAAGAATGAAAGATCGAGTAACTATTACTCATTCAAGCCAAATCGATGATTTCCTCATCCTCTGAAACACATTGAATGTCCTCCCCGATTGAAGATTTTTGAATTCGTCGGTTCTTGTCGCTCACGCCACCCGTTCAACAATGGGCTCGACGGACAAAGAACAAAGTAACTCAAGAGTTACCGCAACTCTTTTTTTGCTAGGTTTGCAATTTTACGAAGCGAAGGGTTGGATGAAATTATGTCAAGTCGCAATTAGTGATCAAAGAGGCAGAAATTTAGGAAGAAGGATGAAATGGACTTCTTATTGAGGAGAGACTTGCAGGCTAAAGTCGCAACACATAAAACTGAAATGAAAATTTGGCGTACCCAAAAATTTCTCTATCCTTTGAAACGCATAGTCTTTTCCTCTTGCTTCCAAGTTCAAGAGCTCCTATCATCACGATCAACACCTCTCCGCGTGCAGTGCTGATCGTCTCTCAAGCCTCTCCTCGCCGGTTGTCTCACGGCCCTTCAATACCGTATCCGTCTTCTCCTCTCCTCTTCTCGAACCTCTCACTTCCTCTCCTTCCTCTCTGTTCTCGTCGCTGAACTCAAGGTTTGCCTTGAGAAGACGAAGAAGCTCGACTTTTCAGAAACTCGGCTGGTCCCTCTTCACCTCGATGTGCCCCTTTCCTTCAAATCCAAGTTCAAACGTCTTCTTCTTCTCTAGTTCCTCATCAGCAGAAGAAACATCCGTTCTCAGTCTTTGTTGATTGTTATGAAGGCGGCCTCTGCGGAAAATTGCCAGATCCCATTCATCCCACTAACATGCTTTGTTCAAAACACATCACATTTCAACACCAAACCGGACCCAAGACGAAACGCTCTCACTTTTCTTTCAGCCAATAATGTATTTCCAGAAACTAATTCACTTTTGTCGAACTACGACAACCCTGAATCGAAGAGACCGTGAAAGAGTGAAGGGTTGGAAAGGAAACGAGACTTCTTGGAATGACCACCATTCGAAGTTTCGAAGTCATCCGAGAAGGCCATCAATATCAAATCCAGTTTTGGTACAACAATTTTCACCTAGCCCGTCAATTCCGTCAATTTTCAAAATGAATAGAACGAGGGTAGAGGACTCTCTTCGACTTCCGACCAAAGCACGTTACTGTGACGAAATGGTCTTCTCAGTTCCGCTTTGAGGAACAACTGCCTGCCAACTTCAAAGCTGTTGTAAATTATGTTTCATCTCTCGATGAGGAACACGAGAAGAAGAAAACATCTAAATCGAAGACATTCGAGTCGAACCGTCGTCTCCGCACAGGAGGCCGATGGAATTTTGTCAGCCACGTCTAGGCGAGTGTGTTTCAAGGGGAGAAATTCTTGAAACTGGAGACCCCCTTCAATATTCGGGCGGCGATTTGTAGAGGAGAAAAGCAAAATCATACTTAGTAGTCGTCATTTCGCCTCACCAAGAAGAGGAAGTGGAGACAGACGTCAGATAATAGACTCATTGTCAGCAGAAAGCAAACCTTCTTCCCCGTCATCATCTAGATGGCGAGGATCTTCAAGCCACCCGAAGTCGATGGACCCATAAAAACGCAGCGTGAATCGAAGCTACCAAGCAAGTGGACCGGGAAGGAGAGTCTCGGTAAACCCAGAATCACAGTCAATTGGTTATTACTGAGAAATTCGCACTGTTCGCGGAGGGCCAGGGAGAAAAGGAAGAGCTTGAAGCGAGTAATCTCGGAGGGAGTTTCAAGACCAGGCAGATGAATCCTATGAACGGTGGCACTCTGCGAGGTGCTGATCGCGTGAAACCATGATAGGAGCTGACAAAACTGGAAATCTGCGAGAAGAGCGGATGTTGAATGTGTTTCAGAGGATGGTAAGATACTCGTTGTAACATGGATGAGTAATCGGTTGACGCTGTAGCGTTGTATCAAGTGGAAAACGATGTCTTTCAATCGTTTCTGATTTGAATGTTCAGTTCGATTTGGCATTAGGGACTTGGAAGGGCGCGCTTTTCTCTCCTCAATCTGTTTCACATCGCATGCAATTGGGGCCGGAGATAAACTCCACTGATTTCCGACCATTTCGATCCACTCTCTCGTAACTAAGTTTCATAACGAAGAGGAAGAGAGGCGGAGGACCTTCTTCATGCTTCGTCGAAAAGAGTCGGCGGTCAATAGGAACTGATGATCATGGAGGTCTGCAAATCGGGACGGATGTTCAATGCGTTTCAGAGAATGCGGGATTGCCGGTGCAACGTGAACGAACGATCAACGATGACGATGTCTCGCCTTGAACTCAAAAGATCAGCCTCATTCTCTCGTTCATTACTCCGTCGACATGTTCTTGTTCGGCATTGAGAAACAATTTGAGGATGAATAGGTTTTGCCGATCAGCATTCTCTATTGAAGAACTAGTCTTAATGATTTTCGCCGACCTTCCCGAGGTGAAAATATTGCATGACGTGCTTTGAGCGAAAGTTCAGTTTATGTTCCTTCAAAGAACTGAAAAAGAAGAAGACATTTGAACTTGGATCTGCAGGAAAGGGGCACATCGAGGTGGAGAGGGACCAGCCGAGTTTCTCAAAGTCGAGCCGTTCCCTCCTGCTCGAGCATTGCAATCTTCCTTACTGATCAGTCGCTACATCCTCGCACTGTTCGGCGTGTTTGCCTCTCCTTCACCCACCAAGCATCATTTCCCTAGAACATCACGCGCTTTCGAGTGAGAGGTTCGAGAAGAGGAGAGGCGACGGCGAAGACGAATACGGTATTGAAGGGCCGTCAGACGACCGGCGAGGAGGGGCTTGAGACGAAGGAACTTCCCGATTCCCGGTTCCCGGTTCCCGGATCCCGGCCATTTTCAGCTAAAATTTCCCGGTTCCCGGTTCCCGGAAATTTGAAGAGGCCCGGGAATCCCGGTTCCCGGTTCCCGATTTGCAAAATTCACTTCCCGCCCAGCCCTGGAAGCCATGAGACGAGCGTGGAAGAAGCTGGAAAAGGCGGCGTGATGCATTGTGACGTTGTGGCACCTGAAGCCTCCTCTTCCTTGAACTGAGCCCTTCTTAACTCCTTCCACTTGTCATCTCGTTAAGAATTCGTTAATTGAAATCGAGATGAGCAGAGGAGCATCGGGGCGGATGGTAGAGTGCTCCTTCGCCTCTTCCAGAAGAAGGTCGTCCTCCTTCTCTTCATTCAGCTGTCGAGGCCGAAGGTTGCGTGCCGGTGCCTGGAGAGGACTCTTTGAATCCTGGACGGAAGTCTATCTAGTTCACTTCCAAATGACCACTCTCTGTCCTTTCCTCGTCCTCCTCTCACTCAACGACGGCACTCCTTCACGCATAATGACGCGCTTCTTCCCCCCCGTCCTCCTCGGAGTATAGTTGGACCCGATGCTCGTTGCGCACGCGGTGCAACGAAACGAAGCGCGCCCAATTTTCCTCGACGAGAGGGGTCTCTCTTAGTGGAAAGAGAAAAAAAAAGAGAAGACAAGGAAATGCCTTTCAGGTATGGGCGGTTGTGGTTCGAAAAAGAAGCCGTCGCCGGATTTGAACGAAGAGGAAATTGGCGCCATTCGCGAGGTCTGGATCAGGCAAGTCATCTAACTCTGTTCTAGTGAGCCGTTTTTGTTGCAAAAAGAAAATTCTCATAATTACCCTCTGCAAGAGCAGTTCAGTTGAACTTTTAAACAAGTACTTCTTTTAGGGCCAAGAATGAGGATATCGGAAAGAAGATCCTGCACACGCTCATCGAGAAGCGACCAAAATTCGCGGAATACTTTGGAATCATGAGCGAGTCACCACTCGACTTGAATTCCTTGAATCAGAGCAAGGAGTTCCATTTACAGGTAGCTTATTCGAGTTTACCCCCATGCATAACACGAATGATGACTAACTTGTTGTTAGCTAATGCGCGGGAGTAGGAAAGTGTCATTTGCAGGCGCATCGCATCCAGAACTTTCTCGACACGGCCGTTGGATCTCTGGGCTTCTGTCCGATCTCTTCCGTCTACGATATGTCACATCGCATCGGCCAGATCCATTTCTATCGGTAGCCTTTGCTCCTGTGCCGAGGAGTGCGGCGGGTCCACTGAAGAGGTTTGGGTTCTAGGGGGGTGAACTTTGGCGCCGACAACTGGCTCGTCTTCAAGAAGGTTACGGTCGATCAAGTGACGAGTGGACGAATCTCCAAGTCCAACTCGAATGCTGAACTCAACCAAGACAACAACCTTCTCGTAAGACGTCAGATGGCTGAAGAGAAGGCTCTTCAGCAGGACTTGGCCAATCCGTACTCCGGCGAGAACTGCCTGGCCCGCCTTGGCTGGAACAAGCTCATGACTGTCATTGTCAGGGAGATGAAGAGAGGTTTGAGGAGTACGGTATTTTTAGATGCTTTAGGCTTCCTGGAGGAAGCCATGAGAAACTGCAAGGAAGAAGACAACGCCCTCATTTCTTGATTATGTTCAGTACAACTCTTGTTTGATATTTCACTGTTTTCAACTTTTATTAATGCTTTCTCCTGGGCAAAGTCGCCGGTCATATCGCTGATCATCTGAACAAATATCCAAAAACTTGTGTGTCTGTGTGGTACTTCGAGAAATTGAGCGTCCCCGTAGTGCGGCGCTAACTTCGAGTACGTTACAAAAACGCTCTTCGTCTTCCTCTGGATCTTCTTGAATCACTTGATAAACACCGACAATTAGAGACCTTGCATTCTCAAATGTTAATTGACTCAAATAAATTCTGCAAAATTCTCGGATAGTGGTAAAACGGCCTCGTCGAAAATTGGCGCCATTGAAAGTTTCAAACACCTTCAAATATTGAATGCATCAAGGAAGGCGAGAGTCATTTGTGTCCATTTTATTTCTGCTTCATGTCCTATCCACGCAGCTGTAAATCTGCACTGAAGATACCCGCTTTATCGCTCGTCCTTCTCCCCCTTCTGGTCGTCAACATCGAAGGCTGCATGAAAACGAATCGAGCCTATGTCGACTGTAATGCCGACATCCACTGTTCCCACTACTACTACTTCCCGGCTACTGTCACGAGCTTTCGAGTACGACCAGCATGACTTCACGACAACGTGCACCTCAACGTCCAACAGCACGGCGCTTGGTTTTACTTCAGCAGGCTCAGCGCTAGCTGCACGAGCCGATGCCCTTCGTGAAGTCGTCATCGCTGAAAGGAAAACAAGGCCAGACGTGCCAGCCGCGCTGCTCTCCAACTATTACGATCATTGTTTTTTAATCGTGTGAAATAAAAGCGATCATTTGTGACGTTTTATGCGTGAATCAAAGAGCAGCCACAAAAATGTGTTGGCAATAAACTAATGAGATGTTTGGTTCTGAGAAGACGAAGTCGTCGTTTCCTCCATTACAAACCGAACGAGAAAACGATCGGTGGTCTTGAGATTCTCAGCTGCAAGTCGAAATGTGCCCGGCCAAGGAAATTCGAGTTTCGTCCCGACGGTCAGCGTTTCAATTCTAAAACTCGTCTAAATGAAAGATCAGAACTTCATCAAGTTTGTCGAATTCACTGAAAGCGTAAGGCTGGTAGTGCTGGAAACGTCCATCGATTCTACAAAAATAAACGGTGGCTTATAGGCGACAAAGTGAGAGAATGGCGGTGTCAAATTGGCTAAGAGGAAAATGGCCCAAAAGTCATCAAACGCCCATCGATGAAGCTCCTTGACGGTGGTTCGCTCTTCTAGCGAAGCTGCAAGCTTTAGCAGAATCTGTTGCATAAGTCACCCTCATTGACAAAAATCAGGTCTAGCGGCAGAGTTCCGTTATAAGTTACTTCTACGACATGCCAAGGCAACGTGAAGTAAGTGTTCGTCTCCAAATCAGTGCTGTGAAGATCCTTAGTACATTATTGTGGTACATACCGACTGAAAACTATTGCATCAATAGTATCCACTCCAAGAGGTTTAATGGTCAGGGAGGCGTGGCCATCAATTTGTAGGTCTTCTGTGCTTGGCGTATAGAAACCTAGGCGCGGGACGGATAGGTTCGTACGCGCCGCGAATCGCCAGAGTTCACCGGGAAGGAACCGCTGTTTGAGCGGACCGTCCACATAGATGATCCACTCATTTTCATCCAAGTCATAAATTATGTCTGTATTATTTGTTAGTGAAAATAAGACACGCCTACCGACACTAGGAAACCAAAACAGCAAGACCTGGTTGAGTACAAATGAGGTTTGCGTAGTTGTGCGGTAGATGTTGAGGGAAACATCTTCGGGGTAAAGCGGATCAAGAGCCGTTAAATCGCAACGGTCCGACGAAATAGCGTCCAAAATACTGCAAGCATTCCGATTCGTCTGTTGACATTAGTTGGGATGCGATTTTTTTTTGTTTCACTCAAGGGAAACATTAACTCACATATCTCGTGGCTTCTCGTTTTCTTTACCGTAAATAATGAATTCAGCATTAAAATAGTCAGAGAGATTGGAGTTGCATTTGCTTTGAATGTAAGCGATCAACATGAAAGGGTGTTTTTGTCCATAATTCAGCTTGCGTGCGGTTCCTGGCGCCCAGTCCGAGAGCGATAGCAACAATGAGTCTGAGAAGTTATACTCCGACGTTGACGTTGCGTGAAAAGCTAAACTCAGTATAGTTTCAGCGTTAGTTGAGGTTACATAAAAATTAAAGCGTGACATTTGGGGGGGGGGGGGGGGGGGGGGGGGGGGGGGGGGGGGGGGGGGGGGGGGGGGGGGGGGGGGGGGGGG
>JAQIXL010003336.1:0-10615 GCA_034700245.1 Poikilolaimus oxycercus
ACGAACAATCCGAACAAAATAACCCGAAAAAAGCGAAAAACGAAAAACGAAGAACGAAAAATTTTCCCAGCCCTGGTCACGGTAAGCGCATTTGAAGAGCTCTATTGAATTAGCTTCCCGAAGTGTATGAGGTTAGCAAGGTCGTCGTCGAGATGCCCTACTGTGCCCAAGTCGCTTACTTTATTCGTGTAAGCACGGACGCTAAAAACTGGACAACTGTTGTGGATCTTTACCACTATTATTGCTATGCAGCTCAGACGTTGTACTTCAAACCACACGCAGCAAAGTGAGAGAAAACACTTGCCAGTCATGATCAGATATGTGGACCTTGTTTTTGATGTCGGTAGCGCGAACGATGTCAAGAAGTTTGAGGTGTTGCTGACAGAGGATGAAATACAACTCTGTCCTATTACTGGCTATGAAAGTAAGCAGGCGATTTCACTTTGAAGCTCTCACAGTTCCAACCCATAACGTGGCCACAGTTGCAAACGGAGCTTTTGTTCTCAAAAACGAGTCCAGTGGACTCATACACGGCACGTTTGCTTTTGGCAGCACTACGCATCTTATCGGATCTTCTGGCATTACAGTCTTTCTTCCAAAACCGTACGTGATCGGTTCCATGCGGTGAGACTAAAGGACCTTGAAGTATTCTTTTTAGGTTAAAAATTCCGAAACGTCCAATGTCTTACTATGTTGAAGTTCAAACAGGAGGAGTGTTCAAGATGGTAGTCGATAAAAGAAACGAAATGTGCACGTGAGCTATTCACAGTCGTTTGAAACAGGCTTTCAGGAAATGGCAGCTGCTTGAGTTTGATCCTCTTCCAATAGATGCAATCAGAATAACGGGGACTTACAGTTCCATCGAGGAGGTGTGCCAAACTCAATGACTCACCTAGAATTTGCAGAATCGCTTTATCGTCCTTCACCTTCAATGCCCAGCTCTTGGTTCGAAATTCAACTAGTAAATAAATTGACCAATAGGAATAAAGACATGATTATGAAATCAATTGTGTTTCTCGAGATATCATATGTTCCTAAGACATTGCTGAAGGCGCAATTCTGTGCCCGGTTAGCTCAGTCGGTAGAGCACCAGACTCTTAATCTGGCTGTCGCGGGTTCGAGCCCCGCATCGGGCTGGCAAGATTTTTGGTCTCATAAAGAAAACGGTAACTAGGATAACGTTCTTCTTGATTTTATCTTTTTTATCCGAAATGACGAACTTCGACTTTTATTGTGTGTTGATAACCCCGAGAATACTGGAATTCCACCAGTGTGAGCAGAAGTTCGCCTAATGTGCTGACTTGATCATGATTATAAATGCTTTATTTCTTGGTTGCAGTCAACCCAGAGTAGATTGCTTCTTGAACATCATCGGGGAGAGACTCGAGGAGAACAGGTGACAGGCGGATCTTCGTCAAGTCTTCCTGGAATAGCTCAAACTGAATTCGTCTTCTTACAAGAGAATAACTCTCACCGAGTCGTCGACCTCCATCAACTCTGCAACGACCTCTTCCATTTTAATCTCCTTGACATCGGGCTTCTCCTCAGAGGCTAGATTGCCTAGTGGAACGAAGGGGACTCGAACTGGGCGAAGCTCTTCAAGCACTTTGTGTTCGTCAACTTCTGGCTTTTCCCATCGGACTCGTTTCTGAAAACATTTCTCCACTTTTCCAGAAAGCCGAAATGACCTGTGGTCGAATGAGGGGAGTTGTATTGGAAGACTCTTCAGGCCAAGGCAGCGGTTCAGCTTTGACAACGGTCACATCTAACAGAAAGCAATATTGCTCCCTTCGGTTGCTGATACCTTCTTCCATGGGACTATTCAACTCGAGCTTCGTTTTCTTGATTGAATCGGCAGGCGGCGGTGTTCCAGTGAGGGACACTCTGTCAGTTACTGTCGATGAATGACGTCTCTTTACGGGCTTTTGAAGTGAAAAAGAAGTTGAAGAACCTAAATCTTTGTATGGAGAAAATTCAATCAAACCCTCATCGTCGAGTTCTCTCTTCTTAATATCGAGGCTTCCTCGATTTCGCACTGGCAGCCCATTCTGCTTGCGGATTCGAAGATGCTGAAAGATCAGTTGACATGCACCAAGATGGTATTAGTGTTGAAAGGATGCGAAGATCTTTCCCTTACCCAGAGATTGATACTTTGAAGATGATGGAAGACGTCAGCCTTGAATGTGCGAAGCACTTCCTCTTTGTATTGCTAAAAATGGGTTTATTGTCTGGAGAAAGCAGACTCACATCAGAAACGAGTCGGAGCTCTTCGTGATTCTCAACGTTGGCTACCCAGTCGTTGTAGAATTGTTGCTGATTGATCTCCATGTGCCTGGCTGAGTCAGCAGTTGTGAAGGAATACGAACCAAGCGTTGCGGAAATCGAAGGTAAGGTGAAGGGCGAGACGCTTGGAGACACCCTCGGCGAGGGGTTTTGGTTGACAGATGTGGGCGATGCTCGGGCGGTCTGGATCCTCCACCAAACGATTGTTGACGACAGAACTGCAAGGGATCGTTTCTTCATTAGCTTTACTTACACAGAGGCGACAAGGACGGTCGTGCTGCGATTGTTGAGAGATGTGCAGGCGGTGCATCTGAAAGCAAAGTTGAATGTCCAAGTCACAGAGTGTGTAGAAAGACTCACTATATTTACGCAGGGAAAGAAACCGCATACCTATAACGATCAACAGGTCCATTGGAACAGAAAACCCAGTTGTAGACCTTGCCGGGGTGAGTTTGACTCTCGGTCTCGAGCACTGTTTCCACTCCCTAAGTCGTCTTTCGCTGCTCTGGAAGTGATCGAACCTTCTTGGTGATGACAAACTTCGCCTCTCCATAATCCCCAGTTGGGTCGCCATTGAGAACCTTGAAGCGGGCCGATGAGGCTAAACGTGAGTTTATCGAAACTTTGTTCACTTACGAATTCGGTTATGAGCTCCGTTGCCGCGACCAACGCCGAGTTCTCTTCTGTCCATTTTAGCTTTGTAGTTAAGAAGTCGCTCCTTTAGAGCGGAGACGAAGTCAACGAACTCGTCCTCGTCGAGAGCGCGAGTCTCGTCGGGCAACTCCCTCATGTACTCCTCTATGAGATCTTCCATCGAGACCGTCTTCCTCTCTGATCTGTTTGAGACACTGACAGGCCGAAAAAAAGAAACTAACTCAGTCTGAGCATCGTACCACCCACGAATCACGAGTTCAGCTCGACGAACGCGAACGTCGACGCGCAATCTCGGCTCACACTTGTGAGGCACGACCGGGTTGTCGGGGTCATCCAACACTCGACCGTTTCGGACGTGACTGAAAAGCACGTTCAGTCGATGTCATCAGTAATCACATCTCGCGCAGACTAAAAACTCACATGATGACGTTCGGTTCACCGTTCGTACGCTTGTTTGAACATTCCTGGCATCTGTAGAGAGAGTAATGAAGTTGAATGAATTCATAAGAAGGTAACCAAGGCGCTAAATAAAAACTCACAAGTAAGTAAGCCGCTTCGAATGATTCTTTCCTTGATATCCTAGAGGTCGGTTCGCCATCCACAAGTAGACGCTGTTCTTCATCTTTCGACTCGGAGTCTCCAGGACTGTTAGAAGACCCTGCCGAACTTATCGAAATAACTCTGACCATACCTTTCTTGAAAGAATAAATGTCGCCGGACCAAAGTCATTCTTCGCGGACATTCTCAAAGGCTTCTTCAGAAAAGAAAAATTTTCTGTAAACAGAAGAGTTGAAAGTGGATGACAAGGTAAGGAATTTCTTGACCGCGAGAGGTTAGGAAAAACGTGTGATAGGAAAGAACTGTGAAGGACCGAGGTGGAGGTGCTAAGTACCTCCTGCCCCATTGATTGCGTGACCTCGCACCTCTCAGGAGAGACGCGATCTGTTTCTGAGAACTTTTGAGTAGCCCTCATCGTGTGTGTGTAGTTGTGAGAACGGTGGAAGCGATAAAATAAGATTTGCCGGAATGAAAACGACATAAAGCTCGAGCAATAAAGACGGAATCAACTGTGAGTGAAAAACATTACCGGAGCAAAATGTTTGCCAGCCCGATGCGGGGCTCGAACCCGCGACAGCCAGATTAAGAGTCTGGTGCTCTACCGACTGAGCTAACCGGGCACGGTGGATCGGTCCAGGATGATCTTCAAGGATCTTCTAAACACTCTCCTGAGCGTTCTCAGTGCAGTGTAGCAAGTGAAGACGGAAGTTCCGAGATTTCAACGTGAGAGCTGATCATGTTTGTAGTCTGAGTCTATCAACAGAGCGTAGTATTCACTCTGCGTCAGGCACCGGAATAATTCGTGAACAGACTTTCAAAGAACTCCCTTTGAAATCGTGGGAAGCTTGAAGGAGTGTGTTCGTGCAGAATCTATTGTGACCGTGCAATGTGCCTTTGCAGTGGAAAGCGCAAATAGGCGAATGAAATGTGACCTCTTATCTTTACTTTTTCTTTCTTTTTGCGCTTGAACTGTGTCGTTTCAAGTGCAACGCATTCATGCTCGCTTCAACTTGCCCTCATACTTGTTGGCAAAGGGTCAAACGGTCTAGAAGATCGCCTCAAGACGCCTCAATGACTTCAACACATTTTGTCTTGCTTTTCGTTCCATTGCTCACTGGTTGTCATGAACATTTTCTTGTCGGCAGTTATGCAATTCCGCGTTCTGGCAAATGATTGAATCATTTTGTGGAAGGCGTATGACACAAGTTCGAGCTTTGCAAGATTGGTCCGCATGAGGGCGGAAAGATTGAATTTTTAGGAGAACGAGTGTTGACCCCGACGAGGCAATGTCGACCGACACGGCCTTTCATGATATGGACAGCTTGGTATGTGACACGGCAGTCCACGCTAGTTGAAATGACGGCAGTTGAGACACGCGGCGCGTGCCGCGTTGCGTGCGTTTTTGATCCACCCGAAATTTTTCGCCAAATTATTCATCTCGTTGTTTCTGCGACTCTAGTCTTGTAAGGCGCTTTTTTATGGTCAGAAACGAACTCAACGACGTCGATTTACCCGGGAAAGGTATAGAAAGTAACCACTAAAAGTGAAACAAGCAAAATCGTTCGCGGCAGGTTCAAGAGATCCGATCGCGGAACGTCACTTGGGGTGATCCAGTCGCAGAACGTGACGCATTTCTCGAAGCTCCCGTCTTCACCATCGTGTCGAGCATGTTCGTTTGTAGGGGGGAATGGGCTTCCCGCGCGTTCTAGCACAAAAAATCGCCCCAAAAGGCCTACCTCGAAACGGAAAATATTCCACGGACAAAATCGAAGCACAAATCACGTTTCGAGGTAGGCCTTTTGGGACCATTTTTTGTGCTAGAACGCGCGGGAAGTCCATTCCCCCCTACAATCGAACATGCTCGACACGATGGTGAAGACGGGAGCTTTGAGAAATGCGTCACGTTCTACGACTGGATCACCCCAAGTGACGTTCCGCGATCGGAACTCTTGAACCTGCAGCGAACGATTTTGCTTGTTTCACTTTTAGTGGTTACTTTCTATACCTTTCCTGGGTAAATCGACGTCGCTGAGTTCGTTTCTGACCATAAAAAGCGCCTTACAAGACTAGAATCGCAGAAAACAGTGAAAGCGAAAATTGGCATTTAATCACGCGCGCCAAAATTTTCCTCACGCGCACTTTTTGATTACGGTACTTTCTTGCCAAGGCGTGGACAGCCGTGGTGAGTTGTTGATGTCGGTCTCGGGGTGGTGACTGTCGATTTCCAAGTATGCCGCGAAAATAGAACAATTTTAGGGTGCACCAAATGGTCAATCAGCCGAAAGCGCCTTCTTCATCTTCATGGCCTATTATGCCATCGGTGAGATGCTTACTAGAGAAGGCAATCTTTTCAGGAATTCCTGCCCTCCTTCTGAACATTCCGCTACTGGTTGTTGTGTTGAGGATTAGAGAGGTTTGATGAAGGCAATGGGACCTTTTAAAATCACAATCCGCAGGTTCGAGCAGGTAAAGAGTTTGTTTTGATGGGAGGCCTGGCGCTGGTCAATCTTCTTTATGCTAGCGGCTACATCCTCGCCGCGACAATTCGACTTGCCTTCATTCAAAAAGATGAGAACCCACTGGTACTGCTGACGTGGAATGTTCTCTTTGTCAATAACAAGATCTCTTACAGGAACCCTTGTGCCTCGGAGTGCTTGCAATTTCCAACCCTTCAATTTGTTGCTTCTCTACGGAGACACAATGCTTGGTCTCGTCGACTTAGTAAGTCTCTCAGGGTGTCTTGAGTAAATCTCTAGACATTTGCCCTGGATCGTATGGTTGCCGTTTTGTTGCCTCTCCAATACGTTCGACTCTCCAGTCATTTTTCGTTTTTCCTTCTTGTGGGTAAGAGTTGCTCAGCCGAGAACTTTCTTCATACAAAAAGTTGAAGGTTCGTTCACGGCCGTGCTGGCGGCGACATCAGTCAACTGTGTCTTTGTGGTCGGCGACAATCGTCTGGTTGATGTAAGTCTCTAAGAGAAGTTGTCCTCTTGTTTTTATTTTTCCTGTCTTTGACGTAAACATGACAAGGCGTGAATTGCTTTTGGTCAACAAGCTCCGCGGCTCATAAGACCAACGGTTTCCGCGTCCGCTCGAATTAGTCCGAAAACATCGCCGAAGTCAATTGTGGCCTGCACTCGACGGCAAGCATCCTAAAAGCTCTTTTGGATGGAAACTTGAGGAGATTACCTGTAGTGCTGGTATGAGCATGAGCAGTTGCATGAGGCGTAGTGAAGCGTTCTGTTTCAAATTGCGTCTAGCAAAGTAAGCGGGCAGTTCCGCCAGAATGCGTTCACGATTTTTCTTCGCGAGATCTTCCACCTCGTTGCTGATTCCCTCACGACCTGACCTTTTTGTATGGGAGAAAGTTGGTTACCTGAGAGCCAAAACGTGATGCCCGCGAGGGCGAGCATTTCCACTTGGTCAACCTCGAGTCGACGCATTGGCAGAACGAGACAGCGAAGAAGCAGTGGTTGGAGGGGCTCGATTATTCTAGAGAAAAGCAAGAAATCAAAAAAAAAGTGGACGAACTTCCAAAGACCCTCGGGTAGCTTAACGGGAGTGCCATCGTTCTCAAGAAGGAAAGTGTCGAGGGAGCTGAAGTCCGTGAAACGACCATTTGGGTGTGCGAGTACATTATCGCGACCATTGACGAGCGTGAGAAAGCTGTCTTCGAGGATTTGGAAAAGGAGGAAGTATTGTTGGTAGAGAAGGAACTGAAACTTCCTGGCCAAGTGTTTGGAACTAACCACTTGGTTTCTTGGAACATCTTGATTGTCTATCAATGCTCGTGTGACGAAGCTTGCCTTCACTTGCACTTCTCTTCGACACATATCGAGCAGCTCGCCGTAGCTCATCATCTTCGGCGTCTAAAGTCAGTCTTAGAGACAAATAGAACTCGAACCTCTTCTATTGAGGGGTAAAGCGAGGTGCGTAACTCCTTGATTTCCTCATAAACACTCTGAAAGCGATCCAAAAGAGGGCATTCTCCCTGGACCGGTTCAGACTAGAAACTATACGCGAGGTTGGACTCACAGTTAGAGGGGAAATGCCGCTGCTGCTCGCACTTTCGACTACTGCAAACAGTCAAAGAACTGCTTGAAAGCACTGGGGGCAGACTTACATTGAGGATTCATGTTTACCGCATGACACTTTTCGAGGCGACAAGCGTGGCATATGGCTCGAGGTCCTGAAAAGGACAATCAGACCGTTACAGTGCAAAAAGACTTATAAAAGACAAGAGAAACAACCTTTGAAAATAGGGCACGCTCCATTTCGAGTGCATTTGTAGACCAAGACCTTGGCAATGGAGCGCCGGAAGAAGGCGGCGCAGGCACGACAAGCACGAACACCAAAATGAGCATGCTCAGCTGGTGAAGAACAGACAAGACACGGGGAGGACGAGGAGGCCCGACGTCGCGACATTCTCTATGCGCGTGGAGGGGAGAGGGGGAGAGGGGAACACGGGACAGGGACTGGTCTCTTTTCTGGCTGCGAGCAGGCTCTCACTCTCCCACTACAAAGAGACTACAGACTCGAGGGCGAGGAGGCTGTGGCCATCTGTGCCCTCAGCTCCAAACTATCCTTTCTGTTCCTTCGATCTTCAGAATGGCCTCATTCATCAAGAGAAGGAAGAAAGAGATTGCAGAGCTATTGCTACACGACTGATGCAACCTTGCCTGGCTACTATCGAGGAGTGGTTGTTTTCAGGATGTGCACCATCTTGATTTCATTCTTACTATATGTGGGAATTTTTGTTGCGCTGAAAATGGTAAGGCAAAGCAAGAGAGAAGAGGCCGCAGAGATACACGAAGACTCAGGCGTACGCCAACCAGGCAGCAGATCGACTTTGGAGAGCGACCGTAACCATTGGCTTGACCATCCTCAATTCGGTCCTTTTGCTGCTCCTTCCCGATCTTGTCATCGTTTTGGATCCATTGCAGGTTCTAGAGATTGCCTTCGTGATTTTTTTTAGTTGTCGACGAGATTTCACAGTGCTTTCTTCCTCATAGGAATGGTGAAGATGAACGTGGATTTTTGTAAGTTCGCCTTCTTTCAACGAATAGCTTTTCAGTCATTTACGTTGGTCGCCATAGGGAACTTCGCCTGGAACTGCTTCGATTGTTTTGTCGAAAGAAACACGCTCGAGTGGCAACACTTCCAATGCCCACACCACAGACCTCGAAAGTAGATCGGAAGCTGCCAAGTCTCCATTCATAAGTGTCTCAAACAATAATGATGTGCAGAGCCATAAATGGTGTTATAAGACGAAGTGTATATTGTACACAATCACGTCTCTCACTCTCCAGAGGACATGAAATAGAGAAGGAGGTGCTAATCTCTTAGGGGTCCTGGTCTTGGCTATTTATCACGCGGCCGTCTCGACTATCTTGGCTACCGAAAGATGAGCTCTATGATTGTTCCAGGTATTTTTTTTTCTAAAAAAACCTCCTAGGGCGTCGTCCATTTTCCCGTAGTCGTCTTGCTTGTGATATTTGCTATGAAAGATACGGTAAGAAGTTGAAAATTCTTGTGAACTTCAGAACAGACCGAGAGCGCCGAGTGCCGAAATTGCTTGCTTGCGGTCACACATTCTGTGGAGTTTGCTTGAGACGTCTGCGCGAACAAGATCAAGAAATGGGAGCAGTCGCCTGTCCTTCGTGTCGATTTCTCACACCGAGCACCATTCGACTACCAACAAATTACACTCTTCTTGGTTCGAAGTCCCACCTTTTGCTATTTCTGCCAGGTCTAATCAACGACGAAGAATCAGATTTCATCCAAAATGAAGAAGTCATCAATAGAGAAATACACGAAGGAATGGACGGGCCGATTTATGAGAACTTGTCTATTCGAGCGGATGTTGCTGATCTGAGGGCTGAACTTCGTGGAAGGCAACAGGTTGCTGTCAGTGACCATGTTGAACGCTTTCAGGATACGGTGAATCGAACGATGAGAATCCTTGAACACACAGTGCGAGCCAATTCTGTGAAAGACAAAAGAATCAAGGAACTCGAACGAGAACTCGCGAGCTCTCAACGTCTTTGCGACAAGTTTCAAAACGGCTACAACAAATTTCGAGAAGATGTAGGGGCATTTGGTGGTGAGACGCTTTCAGAAAGAGAGACTCGTGAATGAGCTGAGGAGGGCGACGATTCAACTAGCTCTTCTTCAATTGAAACAGTCAGAAGGAAATGAGCCATCAAGGAGCCGGCAACGGACTTCTTTGGACTTGCCATCGACCTCGTCCGGAACCAGCCATCGACCCTCTAGGTTTGAATCTGTTCCATCTTCGATGAAGCATGAAGGCATTCAACGAGTGGTTCTGCTCAAGTTCACTCCGCGAGCTACGATGAACTCATGGAATTGTGGAACTCTGAAGAACTCATCTGACTCTTTGTCAATAAACTGGTTTTGAACTGTACGGTGTCATTTCAATTAGCTTGAGTTCTTTAATTGGTGAGTGAATCTTGGGAAGAGAGATAAGTTCGATGAAACGAGGAATGAGGCAACAGTTTCAGTGGTCTTGGAGATACGAATTGCACTTGGATGCCGTGTTTCAATGAGCTTCGCCTTGAGAGAACTTTCACTTTCGACCAGCAAAGAACTTTTCGAAGGGTGTTCCATCTGAAAAAAGTCGAATGAGATTCTTGAACACTCACCGAGATCGTCGATCCACTCGTTGTTGTGCCGGTACTTGGCAGCAGCTAGCTGAGAAGCCCAACCTCTACTTGGATCGCCGGGGAAGGAGACGAAGGCCATGATCCGGTCACGATAGAGGGCCGGCTCTTGTCTGAAGAGTAGGGTTGGGATCCGGTTCGAAAAAGTCGGGTTTTTCGGGTTCGGGTTTTTTCGGGTTTTCAAAAAATCGGGTTTTTCGGGTTCGGGTTTTTTCGGGTTTTCGAAAAATCGGGTTTTTCGGGTTTCGGGTTTTCGGGTTTTGGAAAAGTCGGGGTTTTCGGGTTATTACTGATCTGGCCTCAAACTTCGTCCTCATTTTCAAGACAAACACGACATATGGGTCCAGAAACCACTAGGACTCAAAAAGTTTGAAGCTGAAAGTTCATGCGCCAGTCAATCTTTACAGATGAGAGAAGCCCGAAAGCGGTGGGCATATCCT
>JAQIXL010003337.1:0-10613 GCA_034700245.1 Poikilolaimus oxycercus
TTGAGAAAAAAAGTTAAGATTAAAAGTCGGATTTTTCATTCCGAAGCGAAACTTCAAAAAATCGTTTCTCGCACGCCCAGCAACTTCTTAAGCTCAAATTTGGTGTCCAGATCGGCTTGCCACTTATGTACGTATTCCCCTTTGGACCGGGCCGAGAATCGAAGAAGAAAGGTTCAAAGTCGAAAAAGTGCCATTACTTTGGGCTCACCCCAATACATATGCATGGCTTACTTTAGTGGTACACAGAACTGAAGCAGTTTGAAAATGGCCTTGGAATTTTTAGATCTAAAATATTTACAAACATTTTTAGACTCTCAATGAACATGAACGAGTTTTGTCTTCTTTCATGACCAAGAAAAACGATCTCTTTGAGAGAAATTAACAGGCACCTCTTATACAATTGCAAATAATTTCTTCAAAAAGCCCCAGAAGTCCGCCTTCTCTTGCTTGATTCTTTCTAGTTCGGCGTTATTCTTGGCATACTCTCGTATTAGTCGCATGAGCTCTTCTCGTTCGCGGCGATCATTTTCGGTGAAGTTCGGCTTCTCCTAGAGTTCACTCAATTTGAACTCCACTTATTTCGCTTACCTTATGCCAAGAAACCAAAACAAAACCTTCCGCACGAAATTTTTTTGTTCCAATGTCCTTTAGAATATCCATAGTCCGCGAGATGCGCATGTCACTGTCGTTGATTGGAGTGCAGCATACAGCAATAAGTAAAGGGAGAAAGGGGATCAATCTGTGACTCATTTCCGAATATTTCACCACAAAAACAATAAGCGGCCTCGGCGAGGTAAGCGTCGACGAACACCGCAGTACGCCAAGAGGACGTAAGACCAAGCATCGACAGTTGTTCGACTGCAGCTGTTGGATCAGCCAATAGCCCAGAACCAAGGCTTTCATAACCCAACTAAATGTTGACGAGGAGCGGGTCCTTGTGTACGAAGCGAATTCGATTTTTCATCGCATCCACTGGGAAACTTGGCTCTTTCGACTAGTCATGAAAAAATACTTCATTTCCTGGGGATTTCAAATAGACAAGAAAGATGATAAGATTTAAAAAAACAATAATTAAGAGACAAAGCCAAGTAGTTATACAATTGAAAATAACTTCTTTATAAAGCCCCAAAAGTCAGCCTTCTGCTTCTCATATTTTTCGTTTTGTTCCGAGATTGCCTTGGCATGCTCTTGTGTTCGTCGTGCGAGCTCTTCAACTTCTCGAAAATTAGCTTCTGTGAAGCTCCAATTGAACTAAAGCTTCTAGATGTCAAAATCTACATTTTCGTACTTACCCTCGGAAGATCAATCACGTAGGTTCCGTCCGGACGACGCCAAGTATTGTCGCCAATCTTCACTGGATCACCCTTTTCGAGCTTCGAGATAAAAGCCTGAGCGGACTCCTCATCTGGAGGATTTCGTCTGTCGGCCAAAAGGGATGCGTTAGTAGGCGCCGGCGTGTCCCAAGCAGTCAGTCCAGTGTCGCGGTCTTTGAGTGGGATGCCACATACAGTGAAAAGAAGGAGAAGGAAGAGAATCAATCTGCGATTAACTTCATGAAAGTTCATCACACAAGCGACGCTTAGCGAGTTAATAGCCATACGCGCAATAGGTCAATTGGCGTCAGGCCAAGATTCGACAGTTGCTGCACGTATCAGCAGCTGACGGATCAATGAGCACCACATCGAAAGATTGATTAGCCCAGCACAACGTTTTTATTTACTTTAGATTGAACATGCTTGTTATGAATTTGATCCGTTACCTACAATATTTTTTTGACAGCTCCCAGAGGCCAATTCTTTATTTCCTTCACATAATCGAGACACTCTAACGCGCAGAAAGTGCAGCAAAAAATTATTGCGAAAGTTGGTTTTACCCTTTTTGGACAAAGCATGAACAAAAACTATTTCTTGGCGTGCAAGAAACAAATAGAAAGACGTATATTTTTGAGCGCAGAGTACACGTTATACAATTGAAAACAACTTCTTAAAAAAGCCCCAGAAGTCAGCCTTCTCCTTCTCCTGTTTCTCGCGTAGTTCCTTCATCTTCTGAGCATGTTCCTGTGATGACCTTTCAAACTCTTCAGCTGCGCGGTCATAAGCGGTCCAATTGAACTAAACTTTTCAGCATTTTAAAATCTGATAGTGAGCATAGGGCATACCGTTGAAAAGTCATTCGAGAGGATTTTCTCCAGAAAACGCAAAGTCTCAATCTTCTCAATATGAGCGTTTTCGGCAGTCGAGCCAGCGGCACTGTCTTTGATTGGAATTCCGCATACAGCAATAAGAAGGAGCAAAAACAAGATCAGGCTGCGATTCACTTCTGGAAAATTCATCGCACTAAATCAAGTAAGTGCCGACGACGATTTTCGCGCGCAATAGGCAAGTGGGCATCAGGCCAAGATTTGACACTTGTCGAACTTGTCGTAGCTGTTGGATCGATATCCCAAAGACCGAGACTGTGGAGTGGCATTGGCTTCATTTCAGACAAGGAGAGCGTTCAGATCGTTCACTGCGAACTAATCGTGTCAGTTTCGCTGAAGAGAACTACATTTTAAACGAACATGTCAGTATTACTAAACGTCCCGTTACCAGGTAACCCTCGCTTAAGTCAGCAAGGGGGTGGGGCATTTGCTCGATATGTTTCATATTACTCGACGAGGAACTGTGTGAAGTCGTTTCTGAAAAGATGCCACTCTTTCATCGCTTCGATCAACGAGTATTTCTTGTTGTTCTATTCTCTATTGTCCGTCAACTATCGGCTAATACGATTCGATCCTGCAAGGGTGAGATGCATTACAGCTCACTTTTCGTCCAGACATTGAAAAAGCCCAAAATTGTGACCCTCAAAGAGAATGAGACGCGCTATCTCACCATACCCAATCTATCTGCTTCGCGTAACATGAACGTGGACTGTTACTTTGAAATTCACGCCTCTTCACCCAAGAACAGACTTCAAATGAATGTTCCCGATTCTGTCCTTGAGGCAGCGCCCTTTTGGAATTGCGATGATCATCTCTCTGTGAGTGAAGGTTTGTTCGGCGTTTTCATGACTATAAGCCTTCAAGTGTAGTTGGTGTTTTTGTAGAGAACAAGAGCTTTGAGCTGGGATATCTCTGTGGTCAAGTGCTCATCTCGCATTTTGTCAGCTTTAACGATGTGCTCCACCTCCACTACCACTCTAACGATATCAATCAGACTCAAGGGTTCAACACTTCGTTCACTGATTTTAGTAAGTGCTCAAATGTTGACGTCGAAAGTGGCTTAAATTCGAAGGGAAGCAAACTGGCGCGGTTTTAGAATTTCCCGGATGCCCACCAGAATGGACTGTCTACGCTGACAATTGTTATGTGCTACGCAACGGTGGTCAATCTGGAGTTTCTTGGGTCAATGCGCAAGATTCATGTCTTGCAGAAGGTTCTAATCTTCTGCAAATCTATTCAGCAGATGAGTACGCGTTTATTGCTGGTAAGTCTAACAGACAGCGGCATTCATCTTCGCATGCAGAAAATTTTACGCTATCCGAACAGAGAGCGTGGATTGGTTTCACAGACGCAAAACGCGAGGGAGCCTTTGAGTCACTCTTTTACAAGGATAGCGTTTGGCCAAATCTTTTACAAGGATAGCGTTTGGCCAATAAGAAAAAATGTTTTTGTTGGAAACTTCAGTCAGTTTCCCCGACCTCAGGGAGAATCAACGAGAGAAGGACTGCGCCTTTTTCGATTTTAACGTCACTGAAGGGATCGCGTACAACGTTGCAGACTGTGAAGAACTGTATCCCTACATTTGTAAGAAAAGACAAGGTAGATGGCCTTGAAGATCAGTGCTGAAATGATCATTCTACAATAGATGGTCTCACAATAATGTACAGAACACTTCGATATACCATTGGGCGTGGTTACGATATCTAAAGTTCAAAACGAAACCACCGAAACTATACATTCATGGCGATCATCTGCCCGATTCACGCTCGTGTTCGCCGTTCGATTTTCTCTTGCCTTGTATGCACTCAATGACTAAATCAATGTTTCAATAGTGCGGGGTTTTCTGTCAACCATTATTTGGCAAAAAATCTCATAGAACCTTTGCGGTGACTTTTGTTGTTTTCTTCCGTGAAATCTGTTTTGCTTTTCGAAAACTTGTACTGAGCAGGATATTTTACTCTTCAGAGATAACGGCACGTTGAGATATCTCTAAAACACACTAACTAAAGTGATTCACCGAGGCCTTAAACAATAGCGAAGAGATCCTTCAAAAAGGTCCAAAAATCTCTTTTTTGATTCTCGAATTTTACTGTCAGCTTTTCGAGTTCCTCGTCGATTTTTTGGCATCTCGTGCGCGAGTCTTCATGCGGAGAATGCGTTCTTCAGCACAGCGAGATAGTGCTTCCTAATTGTAAGGAGAAATACTTCATGAAAACATTTCTCATGAAACTGATACCATTGGGGAAGTGTTGCCAAAGTCACTTGATGAGTTCGTCGATCGAGTGTTGGAATCGTGAAAGAACTGCAATTGCGATATTTTGTGTCAATGGGCAGCTCCAGATGAACTACCTTGTCGCACATTTGAAGAACGTGGGCGGTTTTATCATTGAGCGATGATTCTTCGCTGCTTACGGAAGCTTCACTTGCTCGATTTTTGACAGGAACACCGCAAGTTGCGGCATGAAACAGAGACAGGAGGATCAAGCAACGAATCATTTCTGAAATAATGGCATTACATTGTAAATTAGAGCACGGAAAGGATTTCAAAACTGTTCAACGCGCATGTGGCTAAGCAGTGTCGGCTGAACGCAGCTGCAGCTGTCCAACTGCTGAGCGTTTCAGGGAATGATTGATGACTTTGGCAGGATTGTAGGTGGCCCCCGCTGGTGTCCCTGGTTTGCGAAGTTCAAATGTATTTTGACTGTTCAGTCATGCGTTCGTTCGTCACAAGTTTAATTTTCAGACAAATAGTGAGCTTTCAGGGAGAAGGTCCGGTCGAGTCTCACACGCTCCAAAGTGAGGCCCTCTTGTCAAAAAATGACTGAATGAAGCTGACATACGTGGAGACCCGCGCGTAGATGCCTGTTGAGAAATGTTGCAAAAAAAAGAAATAAGTGAGAAAAACCTGGATATGTGATTTGGTCGAACACCTCGACTAGTCCATTCGGTCCCCACAACGTAATACCGACTTGATGCCAGACCCCTCCGAGCTCTACTAACACTGGGCCACCAGAATCACCCTAAAGAGCATGAAAAAGGAATCTAATGTGAAGTCTAGATAAGCGTTTCAATTGTTTCGACTCATTGTAAAATCTATGAGACGAAAAACGTACGCCAGCTGTTCCTCCACTTGTAGATCCAGCACAAAGCGTTTCCGTGAAAGTCCCAAGGCAGTTTCCATTCGCCGTGAAGTAATCGCGGGTTCTTTCGCTAAGCAAAAACATTCTTTTAATCGAAAGCTAACAAACTCGCAGATCTGATCGTCAATGGAAAATATTTCCTTCTTTGCAAGTAAAGAACGCGGACCCGTAGTCTCAGTTTGATCGCCGGCTTCTAAAAATATGGAAACAGTTAAACGAAAGCAGTGCCGCCATACCATTGTATTCACCCCATCCAAGGGCGACGAGCGTGAGGTTGTGCTCGCGAATCAAGTCATCCACAAGGACACTTCCAATACAAATCGGCTGAATACGCCAAGAGAACTCGACTGGCTCATCTAGCTAAACAAAAAATTATCCAAAATGTCAATAAAACTGACCACAAGAATGGCAACGTCATTCGTTTTAATTGTACAGTTTGTATTTGGATCGAAGATGCCTCCTCTTTTATACAGCGGGTGACGAAATGCTGTGGCATTCCGTCGCACAGCATGCGGGTCATTTTCAATGATCGAGCCTAGTTGAACTTCCCTTAAAAATCAACAGTAAGGGCGTCGTTGTAGTTTCAACATACACGCGTGTCATATTCAGTCCACAGTGGGCGGCTGTAAGAACAAGGCGCTCCGAAATAAGTGTTCCACCGCATCCGAACGAAAGCCTCACCATCCAAGGATGCTCTCCAGTCGCCGCGTCTTCGCCGTTGGTAATCTGGAATTGTTCTGGTTATCTGAAGCGTTCAAACCTTAACGGCAACTGAGGGTTTAGGTTGGACGCGACCGCATTGCGTGCAAAGTGCACACGGCAGGACGAAAAGCAACCACAGGAACGATGGAAGGGCAAGCATGCCCATCACTGAATGAGGTGATCGTCATTCTTCTTTCCCATTTTATAGCTAGGTAGTTTCAAAGCATCCGACGCCAAATTTAGAATGATGAGGAATTTCCAAAACTAGAGCGCTTTCTTCGAATTCGAAACGGGTTGCTATTTTGGTTCGTTTCGGCAAAGGATGAATATGAGCCACAAAAAGATCGACGACCACATGGGTAGTGCGTTATTTATATCCAGAAAAGTGCACAATGTTTGACTTCGATTGAGCACTGAAATATGTGATAGAAGCCATCGACAGAAAGCGTGAAGGTTGATTAGTCCACAGATTATGACAAAAACATGCATTTCTCTCTATTGAAAATGCACTTAGTAAAAAAAATGACTCACCGATGAGAGCTAGACGCATTCGGTTTCCGGAGGGCTGAAATCGGTGTCTATTTCGTCAGCGGCGTCTTAGGCTATGACTTCCGATTCCGACCCGGCGTGAGACTGAGCGTCCTCGCGTCTGCTTCTTCATTGGCAATTTTATCAACGGTTGGTTAGTTGGTCTCAAGAGCATCATCGCTTTTTCGTGTAGTTCAGTTTCTCGCGCTCAGGAAAATGCACAATAGTTTGAAAGTTAGAGAGCCGTTCCATTCTCTGTCTATTCTTTACACCCTGATCCAATGTTGCATGAAATCGCTCGTAGTAGTGGGATTGACGGCTTGGAAGAAAGTCTCAACATCTATTCTCGGCACCCTCGCGCAGCCTGCAATTGACGAGTTTTTCCGACATCTCCGGAAAAGAGGAAAAGGCGGTGTTCCGGGACAACGAGCTGCCGTGCAAGGCGGAGGGGCGCATGTTGGTGTCCACGAGGCGAAGGAAGCCCTTGAAGCGACAATTGACGCAACGAGCGGCGATTCGTTCGAGTGCCGGCTGGCCACTGGCCACCTTCGCTTTCGCGCGCGCGCCACCCGCCGCGTTACCAAGTAACCGGCACGAAGGCCGGCGGCCAAAAGGGGGTGGGGACTCGCGTGTGCCTCGGAGTGCCCGGACGGCCAGCGAGCCACGGAGTGAGAGCGGTGGACGAGTCCTCCCGAGGGTCCCCCTGCAGGGGATGCCGCGAGTCTTCCATCGCCTTCATCAACGAGTACTACTTCTTCTCGCCCTTTTGGTACTCGTCGGGGAACTCCACGCGATTGTCATCCAGAGCTGTACCGGTCAGTGGCCATTGGTCGTTCTAGGAGATGAACTTTTCAGCTGAGCCCGAGATTGTGACGATGAGAGAGAACGAGACCCTCTACCTCACCACGCCTAATTATCCTCGTTCTTACCCGAGCCACGCGGATTGCCATTTTATCATCCGTGCCGCTGCTGCCAATCAACGTCTTCAAATGAATTTCAATGATTTCATTCTCGAGGAGCCGCTCTTCACAAACTGCGACGACTATATCTCTGTTAGAGACGGTCAGTTCGCCCTCTCAGGCGCGTATTCCCACGTCCTCATTAGCGCTCGCTTCACCTCTTGGAACATGCGCCGATGTTGAAATCTAGTGTTGAAATCGGCTTCTCAATCTTATAAATATCTCAAGACTGACCACTCTTGACCTCTGTACTCCTGTTCCAATAAAAAAAGCGAAGAGAGAATAACATCATGTCTCGCATCACTAATTCTATTTTTTCTTAAAGCTCTTCATTGCAGGTGATGCAGAGAGCAGTAGAGAGATCGCTCGATTCTGTGGACAGGTGCCCGTCTCACATCTGGTCAGTACAAGTGATGTGCTCTACATTCACTTTCACTCCGACGACATCGTTCAAACTCGCGGCTTCAACGCTTCATTCACCGATTTCCGTGAGCGCTCGATTGGCTCGCGGTTTGAGGATAGCAATAAGCCCGCGGTGGGGCGAACGGCCCAGTTGGTCAGGTGCATTATGCAACAGCGATTAGGTCCGAGTCCGATTGATCCGCTTGGGAGGCTTGGAACGGCTGTCCCTTGAGGGACGCTTTCAGCTCAGCGCCTTCCCCTTCCTTCTCTCTATAAAAGCCGACAAACACCTGTTCTTACCAATCAGAAACTACGTTGTGAAGAAAGTTACAACTTATTTCCGCGTGTTATTTCATCATGTCTAATGAGACGGGCGGATTGGTGCTGATCAATGCCGTGAGAATGCAGGTGAATTCATCTAAGGAGTGCTCGGGGGGCACCTAAGAGGTCGTCCGTGTGGCAAAGCCATGTGTGTGAATATTGCAAGCGGGGAGCCTCGCGGCACCCCCAACACGCAGAGACCTTCTTAATGTGAAGGTGAAGCGACTGCCATCGCCCTGCGAGCGCACTGCCGTATGTCGATGAGTGAGACGAAGGCGCAAGATGCGGGAAAACGGCCGGAGGGAAGTCGGGCTCCTTATATATTCCCCTTCAACATCCGCTCGCTAGCACTCCCCTGGCGCTCACTCACGCTCCGCGCAGGGGCGACGTAAGAACTCAGAGGGCTACGAGAGCGGAAAAATACTACGAGTCTAGAGCATAAAACTTGCAAGTGAAGCGAACTCACAACGTTTCAGGCGTGCCCGGTTGCCCGCCCGATTGGATACCTTATATGGAGTACTGCTATGTGTTGCGTAGTGGCGGTCAGTTGGGAGTTCCTTGGGTTGACGCACAGAATGCGTGCGCCCTTGAAGAGTCTAACCTGCTTTCGGTGGCTTCAGCTGAAGAGTACACTTTTATTGCGAGTGAGTGTTTGAATCTTTTGACAACTTTCATCGCAGGAAACTTTTCCCGATTCGGACAGAAGCCGTGGGTTGGTTATACGGACGCGACTACCGAGGGAGTCTTCGAGTCGCTTTACTTCAAGGATGTCATTTGGCCAAATCCGTCAGTTAAAATGTTTTCCTTCCACACTTTCCCGCAGATTTCCTCACTTGAGTGAAAATCGAAACGAGAAAGATTGTGTCCTCATTGACTTCACCGTCACCGAAACCACTGGACACGCCGTGGAAGACTGCCGGGACAGACATCCTTATATGTGCAAGAAGAGACAAGGTGAGGAACACTTGAAAGACAACCGAAATGTTTGTTCACAGATGGCAGCACCGTCATTTATATGGCGCCTCGAGAGCAAATCCGTCAAGGCCTCGTTCGACAAAGCATGGACTACACGTTCTGGCTATTGATTCTCGTGGCACTCATCTTGCTGATCGTTCTCATGTGCATCGTCTTCCACACATTCAAGCGAAAACGAACAAACCGAGTCTCGTCAGCCGATGCTGATCAGCGGCTTGTTGGAGGCATCGACTCAAGAGGACCGACGGCAGTAAGCCTTGACATTAGCCTGACTTGTTGATGTTTCAGGCACCACCAAACACTCTTCAAACTTCCGAGTCTCGGGTCGAGAACGAGAGCACAGCAGTGAGGACTGTCCAGCCAGTTCAACCTCGAAGACCACCTTCCCCTCCAAGCCACCAGCTGCAAATCCCCACCAAGCCAACACCGGCACCGCCGCCTACACAGATTCCCGTGGCCGCAACCGTACACCAAGAGCCAGAAGCGGCCCAAGAACTAATCGAATTGAAGGAGACTCCCGGTCCTTCGCATGAGGAGCCACGTCATGAACTCCCTCAGCCGACGTATGCGGGGCCTCAACTGCCACCTCTCGGCATTAGGGAGACGACAATGGGCAGCAGCACGCGCGAGGAGAGCTTCCTTCGAACAAAGAGGATAGGCGAGTTGTTCGAGCGTCCAAAGATGAACGTGCTCGACAATATCTCGGCCATATCACTTGACGAGTTTTGGCATTCGAAGCAGCCATAGGCGCGCGTGCTGATCTTATCCTGTTTTATGCCGGTAGAAATTAGCATAGCTTTTTAGAAAGCACTTTCCGATTGAATTTTAGAGCGGAAATTCCTTGTAAAACTCTCTTACTTCCTTCTTTCCTCTGCTGTCACTGCGAAGATTTCCCGTTTGAACTTTCTTTAATTGAACTGCCAACATTTTGTTCTACTAGGTGCGACTTTTGTCTTCAATCGCTTCCATCCCTCAGTATGCTTCAAATGAGACTTGATCTCTGTTGAATATCTCTTCTATACGGGTAATCCAAGTCCCATAGTGTTATACAAAGTTTCCGTCATTCTCTTCTTGGAGGTTTTGTTGTTATTTATATTGCCACGTCGGTGTAGGTGCTTTCCAAATTTCCAAACTTATTACAATTAGCCGAACACTGTCCCTCGATTGGCCTCATCTTCAGGCATTTTTATTACAGGCGCATTATTATCGACGAACAATAAATCCTTACATATAATAAACGGCGACGGTTTGTGTGCTGTCACGCTACCCCGGGGCCCAGACGGCCGGCGCCCGGTCCCCGGTGGCCGAGTGGTTAGTGAGCTAGACTTCCACGCGGGAGGCTCGGGTTCGATTCCTTTCACTTCTAGGGTCTTTTGCCCATTTTAA
>JAQIXL010003338.1:0-10606 GCA_034700245.1 Poikilolaimus oxycercus
CCGGCCGATCCCGACTGATAGCCCTCGGAGAAGGGCGAGAAGACGTTCCGAGGTGACGGTCACGACCACTTTCCGGTGGAAACTTATGAGCCGCGAGGGTCTCGATCTCGTTGAGAAGCAGTTACAAGGGTTTTTCTCGAAGTTTTTGTGATTGTGACGCACAGTTCCACGGACGCAGTGTTGATTAGAGGATCAAGTGTTAATCCAATCGCTTTGAAACAGGAAGAAAATTTGTGCAGACTGGCATCCAAGCTAATCTGAAATCTGCGAATCCACAAAGCGCCGAAATTTCGTCCAACAAGACAAGTTCGCCTGTGCAAGACAATTCACGCGTCGTGAAACATGCTTAACATTTATAAGTCACTTTTTTGAGACGCAAACTGTTTAGCAGTGATGTTTTAGCCAAGATTATCGGCAGATATATTCCGGCGGCAACATGATCTCTTCTTCAAAGAATGAGTGAAACAGATGGAGATCTTACAGAAATCAAGAACGGCGCATTTCACTGCGGCACAATTCGTAAGACTTGCAATTCACTAGGAGACGCAGTTCTGAAACGGATTTCAAATCCTTCGCGGACCACGGCCGTCAAATAAGCTTCAACGAGTGAAATCCGGTGTGACAGGGTCGATCGTCTTCCTCGGAAGACGCTGAGAGCCGCGGCGGAAAGGCGCGCCGATGTCAAGAATTAGGTCAGCGTGCGCCGAGAATTCCCGCCGTCGCCGCCACCTCTTCATAATCGTCTTGAGGGATGTTGTTGTTGCTCGACCGTTATGAATGCCTTGTTTTGTGTGCTGCCCGGTTCTCAGATCGGAGATTGAGGAGAGGAGAAGACGAGAAGGGAAGCGAAAACGATGCCCATTTGTCATGCACTAGTTCACGCTTGAAAGGGAAGTCGGGCATAGCGCCTTCGAAGAAGGAATCCGCAAACCGCCGCCCATCTCGCCGTCGCTGCACAAAACAGAAAGCGTTCCGACGGGGGCGTTTTTCTGGGTCATTTTGGTCGCCTCGTGAACAAGGACGAGGCGCTAGGAAGGGGCAATCAGTTTTGGATGTTCCCGGGAAAATACAAAGCGACCATCCTGTGAAGTTTAAATACACTTGCAATTCAACGGCAGAAGATTTAATAACAAGTGCGCGCTTTAGCGGCGGAAAAATGACGTTGAGGAATTTCATCAAAGAGAGGCTGTCAGTTAGCCGCCTCTACAATCCTGACTATCTGTTGAATGCGATCTCTGGCACTAGCGACGGTGTCCCGGATTTTCTCTCGAATTCTAAATTACTTTTAGTTCAACCGCACTAAACAAGCCAGACTTCTTCATCTCGACTCTCTTTTCCGGTGGCACATCCATCAGGTTGATCTTCAGGGCGGCCTCGAAGCACTTCAAGCTTTGCTTATATGACTCAACGGTCCGCTTTTTCGCTTCCACATCTGCTAAGACAAGTCAAACGAGGCTATCGCACACCTGATTTGTCCCCCTTCTCGTCAAGTTCCAAGGCGGCAGCCAGTACCTGTCGCCCTTGATTATTGTTTGTCATAAAGCGATCCCAATATGAAACAAAGGAAGATTCGGACTTGGATTGACTCGGTGGTATTAGCGACACGGTTCCAACGTCCGACACTATGAGAGATTGGTCGTCTGTGACATTCTGAACACTTTCTGTGGAAATTCGTACGAACTGTTATTTGTCTGATGCGGGTCCTGGCGCTAGCAGCGTGCGTCCGAATGTTGCCTCGAATCCTGCAGAGTCTTAAAGTTCGAGTCCAAGACAAGTCATACTTGTGCATTTCTTCGCGCTTCTCCGGTGGCACATCCATAAGGCTGATCTTGAGGGCTGCCTCGAAGCATTTCAGACCCTGCTTGTACAACTGGATAGCCTGATTTTTCGTCTCGACATCTGCCAACAAAACTGGTTCAAAGACGAAAGCGTAGTACAGCACACCTAACTTGTCTGATCTCTCATCGAGTTCTACGGCTTCATTGAGTGTTTGTCGCCCTTGAGTAGAGCTCGTTGTGAAGCGATCCCAATAGGACTCGCGTCGCAACAAAGATGAACTGGGCATTGCAGGGTCACACGCTTTTCGCGGGAAACTAACACTTGCATATTTTCCAACTGTCTTATCTTTAATTTAAAATCGGGATTTTTTTTTGTTTGAACTTACTTTGGACAAGTTGTGATGCTCCACTGTTCGAATGAGAAATGAGTGATGATGAAGAAGCATGATCATAGGATGCAAAAGGTGGTTCAGCGAGGACTTGAGAAGCAGTCGGACGACCATCAGCCATTGCCTGTGTCAATGCTCCCACCAGATTCTTTACCAAAGAAAACATATCCGATCCTAAACAATATCCCAGTTCCGGAGGGTAAACACTCATAGTCTGAATGTTGATTGAGTTGTGGTTCGCAATGTGTTCATACCTTGAATGAAAATGCCTTACAAAGCTGTTCATCAGGGTCCCTTTCAACGAATGAAACAAACAGCTCTATGACCACAATTCCAAGACTGCAAGACTTTGTTTGAAAGCTCTTAAAGAATGATTACCTGTAGATGTCGCATTTGTTCGTGTATGTCGTTTGGCAGATTTCAGGAGCCATATAAAGCAGGCTACCAACCCCCATTGTCAAAGTGCCCAAATTCGTGCTTGTAACTAGGCCAAAATCAGCGATCTTCGCCTGGCTTGCTTGTGTCAACAAAATATTCTCCTTAAAAGCTTCTCTATAAATATGAAAACCTAAAATCGTATTTATGTGCTTGATCCCTTTAAGATTTTTATAAACGATAGGTTTCAAAGCTTATTCAAAACATACGGATTTGATGTCGCGGTGGATGAGGCCTCGTCCATGAATGTACTCTAACCCTCGGAGAATGCCCTCAAATATTTTCCAAACGACCGGGATATTCTCGTTTTGAAATGAACACTTAGCGATTCTGGCACGCAACGATCCACCATTGCAATATTCACTTTGAATGAAAGCAAATTGTTTTCCGTTCACCTCAAATTACGCAATATTTCATTTCAGCAATTGAATGGAATGCAAACCTCCTCCTTCCACGAATAACGATAAGCCACAATATTCGGGTGACTAAGGTGGACAACCGAATGAACTTCACGCAAACATGTGTCGTTGCCCACGAACTTTATGACCTTCACTGCATAGTCATGCTGATCGATTTTGTGCCTAGCGCTAAGATGATAGAGGGGCATGACACCTACCTCGCAAGAACGACTTTGCCGAAATTTCCTT
Organism: Poikilolaimus oxycercus; assembly: GCA_034700245.1. Classification (NCBI taxonomy): domain Eukaryota; kingdom Metazoa; phylum Nematoda; class Chromadorea; order Rhabditida; family Rhabditidae; genus Poikilolaimus; species Poikilolaimus oxycercus. Next base: position 3,250 of record JAQIXL010003338.1, read on the forward strand.
TCCCCAACGGAGAGACAAATTGAAAATCCGACTGAAGTCGTGGAAACCTAGCAAACCAAGAAATATCTGGATACAAACGAGTATAATTTAACGCAGACCAAACCAATGTTTGAAGGGACGGCCAGCATGGAAAAGAGGGGCGAATGAGTGTTTCGGTCTCAAAAGATAAGAGAGAGAGAGATGACGTAGGCAGTTAGGCAAGAATGTTTCTCAATCGAACCGTTTTAGGCAATACCATTTTATCAATACTTTTTTTTTTCAAAAAAAAAGCATTTGCTTGCTATCCTTAGGTTTGAAAGTTAACTTGTTGAGAGCAATTAGCCGATTCCATAGAAAGTGTCGCGTGCCTGGCAACAGTCGCTCAACAGCTGCGCTTCTTCAGATTTTTCGCATCTCCTGGGAGGCGGCTCGAATCATCGCGCACATGCTCCGTAAGTCAGCTTCTCCGACGTCAGCAGCTTCATCAAAGCACGAAATTGTGTTATTGTACCTGGATTCTATGAAACCTGGATTCTATTGCTGCAGGGTATTGTTCTGATTTGGTGAGAAGTTGACTGACATGAAGGCAACATGATCACGCTTCCAGGAAACACGTCGATTATGTAAACATTGTTGGAAAAATCCTACAATAGTTTCAGAGTCAAAAACGTGACGACGAACTGCTAGAATTAAAGAAGTTGAAGCCAACGAAGAATGACAGCTTACGCTCGTTTTCAATCCGCAAATACCGAGAATCTTCGAACGGAAAAGCATTTCTTGCTGATGATCTAGACACAAATTTCTCGCGGAATATTGCGTTTGACGAAAGTCGCAAATCACAACGAATTATTTTCTGAAAGGTCAATGCTAACAAGTGAGCTAGACGAAGGTTTCTGTCCCTAGAGGATCGACGCAGGGCACGTGCCGCTCTCCGCCTCTTTGAAAACATTTCAGAATAGTTGTCGGCAATTTTCGATTTGCTCATTCTTTCGAAGGACAATTGAGTGTTTTCTGCCGTGTCATCGCCCGAGCGACAAATTTTTAACCATCCTTGTATTCCATTGCTGTGAAGCTTACTCATTGTCAGTTTTACGAGCTTGGAACAGAATAGCAGCGACTCGTACGTGAGCAAGCCGTTTGACATCGTCCTCGCCCTCGCCCCCTCAAAACGCGGACTCCGCCCGCGTCGCTCTTCGGCTCCTCGGCTCTTCGCCATTCGGCATTTTTGTGTGTGAGAAGGGAACAGCGCCGAGCGGCACGAGTCGTCATGCTCCTTCTCCTTCAGTTGCCAGCCCTCCTCATCGGTGAGTCAGCCAATGTTGCCGCTTCTGACCTCGAGGAATTCTTTTCAGCTTTCTTCAGCATCAGTATCCCGCTCCTCTATGCAACAGATGAACTGAAGCTCATCGAATGCAAGGGAGACATCACGAGCAGCACAACGGACGCGAAGATTCATGTTGTGCAGAGCGTCGGCTTCCCGCTGAAAACGTTAGTTGCCTTTCCTTGGGGCTAGATTTTTTTGTTCAAAGATACCAAATGTTGATGCTATCACAGTTTGAGAATGGTTTTGCAAACGAACACTCACTGAAACGTAACGCTCAAAGTCATCTCACGACAATTCGCCCTCTAAAGCTCCTCCGAAAGGAATCGATAGCCAAACAACGAAACACTTCATGTCTTTCGCTCGAAGCTTATCTTGTCCCATGACGATTTGGAAATGAGGCGCGTCCGCCGCTCGAGTTGTGAGAAGATTCTTTTGTGTCCGCGCTTCCTCCCACGATACCCGCCCGGTCCGGCATGACCGCGACGGACAGGGCGTCAACTCGCACACCCATAAAAACTGTCTCCGCTAACAATTTCCGAGTGCTCCGTATTTGGGTGCGCGGGTTTTATGGCGTTGTCAAAGTCTCGCGTTGAGTCAGAGCACAGTGAAAGGGCGACGTTGTGCAACGTAACGCTAGGCGGAAATGTTCAGTGAACACGGTAACTTCCTGAGGGTGAGCAACTTGCAACAAATATCATCTCTAGTAATGTCAACGCAAAAAAAATGATCGACCGCAGCTCTTGTATTGTCGGGCCAATTCTTTCTTCAATTCAAAGTGAACTTGAAACCGAGAAGTAAGAAATTTCACCTGATCATCGGCGTCACCTACATACATACATAGAATGATTTTGAGAACGTTCGCGACAACTTGAAAGCAACTCCTTCAGTTCGATCGGGTTTTGGGTAAAATGTAAAACCGAGAAACATTCACTGTTGATGAATCAAACTGGTGTCAAGACAAACCAAAATGTTCTACTAGTAAGAACAATTTACTTCTCTTCAGTTATCCGAACACGTCTTGCTCCGTCACGGTCAGACCTGCCGCCGGAGAGGCGCTCTTTGTGGTTTTCGAGTACGCCGTCCTCGCTCCTGATGACGTCCTTTCTATCGCCAACGCGTCGGGCACCAGTGGAGAACAGACATTGTTATTCTTTCTTCTCCTTTTGGAGAGCCTTTCAGACTCTACGGAAATGCCTGGGAGAAGAACTCGGGTGTTGTATTCCCGACGATCAAGTCGCCCGGGACGAGTCTCAAACTCTCCCTTACAGTGAAAAGTCCGCGACAGGCGCTGGGCTTCAAGGCTTGGATCTTCATTCATAGCGGTTTGTTGAAGCTTCTCATTAGGAGTGTCCTTCTTCTCCTCATTGAAGTCTTTGAAATAATCGTCGTGGATGAAACACAGTTTATGAAAAGCATGCAAGGGGCGGCAGCGAGTATTCTTTCGTGTAAGATGCATTCGACCCCATTGCAACCGACACGCTCAACTTTGATGCAACCTTTCACAAAGTGATTGAAACCGCCATGTTTCAGACACCTGTGAAGATTTTGCCAGGATTAACCTGGCCGCCGATGAGTCGCGGATCTTCGTCACTCCCGGCTTCCCTTACACACCGACAATCGCCGCCGACTGCCAAACTAAGGTGTGCATCGGAGTTTGCTGATGAGTTTTCCAGAGTTTCCATAATTAGTTGAGTGGGAAAGATGTGATTTTGAAAGGAACGTGCATTTCCAGCCAATTTCGAGTCGCTTTTGAGTACAGATTCTTGTGGGGCATTTGGCAGTGACAACTTCTCTGTTTCACACGCTTCTCAATTGAAATAGCTCGCGGGGAAACTCGCTCGCTCCTCTCCGGTGAACTTTCACATCAACATGTCTTTTTTTTAAAATGAAACCTCGATTTCAGTTAACGACAATCGGCCAGCCACGCGTCCTCGTCGACTACTTGAACGTAAGCCAATTGAAGATGGAGCTTCACTGTTCAGATCTCGAATCCTCTTGGTAGCACGCTGACCATCAGTCAAACCAACATCTGCTCCATGTTCAAAACGTCGCCCACGAATTGGTGCGAGGAAACGCAGCTTGCAATAGTTTTTCAGTGTGGCTTCCGTGACTACTCCAAGATCCATCGATACCTCCTCAACAACCATCGACAACTCCAACTACTCTACGCTGATCTATCCGCTGAAGAAGGCGGACTCGCCATTGGATGCGATTTTGGCTATTCAGCCGAGAAGCGTGAATTGTAAGTTTCAATTTTCTTGAATTAAGTTAGCGTCAAAAGAGTTTTGATTCCTTCAAAAGACACAGTCGTTCATTTCCCACAAAATCTCGCTTGTTTCAGTGACTGCCTGCTCCTCAGAGACAAATGTGACGCTCAATCTCACTGCGCCGATGACTATCTCCAGCAACAACGGTAAGTTGTGATGACAGACTGAAGGCGGGAATGTTCAGGCAGCGATTTGTACCCGCAGAACATGAACTGTCTCTGGTCCGTAGCGGCGCCTCTCGACCAGGCAATCGCCATCTTCGTCGACATTCTGGAAACTGAGGTCTTTCTGTTCCCATGAGAGATCAATCCATTTCAGGCCTGTTGCGATTACGTCGAAATCGGCAGCACGGCGAGCGTGAATGAAACAATGACAAGGTAAGCTTTGAAATGAAGAATGGAACGGGGTTGTGTAATATGAAGAGTTGGGGGAAATATTTCGAACCTGAAACTGATGAATAAAATCAACAAGCCAATGAAGCACTCAGCCACGTTGGCATTTCGTTGATTGCACAAACTCACCAGCCGAAACTTATTGTTAGCGAAACTGCGTGACTGATTCGCAGATTGTCCGGTTCGATTCTCGACTCATCATCGAGACTTTATAACGGCACCGCCACAGCGCCTTCCTTCCTTCTCGAGTCACCTGTGAAGATCACCTTCCACTCCGACGGTTACATCAGCGGCGCTGGCATGCGTCTTCGGGTTGTGGGATTGCGTACGTTTCACAGCATTGCTTTATTTTTGTCGCTCGTTGATTGGCAATATGTTTTGGGCCTTTACAGCTCTCACGATTTCAAATACGACGACCGGCGACATGTACGAGGTGAAGAATGGCACCGTCACGAACTACTCCACTCCTGGGTATCCGCTCGGTTTCGGCGCCGACCTCGACTGGGCCTGGGTCTTCAGCCCTTCGGCTGATAATGAGTCTGTTTCATTTCTTGCTCAACATCTTTCAGAACCCTTCATATCCATCTAGCAAAGGCAAACTTCGTTCCTAATGCCAACGTGTCCTTGAGTGTTATCGAGGGTGACACCGTCAACGGAACATTGCTCACTCAGTTTGTTTACATTCTTTTTCATTGTTTACTTGTTGACAGATACACGCCGGGCATGCCGGATGCGGATGTTTACGCAACAATGCCAGGCGTCGACGCGACAGTTCTCTTCCAGACAGACGGCTGGCAATTGAGTACGAAGAACGAGTCGGTCGGCTTCCAGTTCACTGTCTCTATTGCTCTGCCCAAAGGTAGATAGAATATTTTGCGTAATAATTATTTTACAATATTTAGACCTGCTCAACACAACAACAACTTCAACGACAAGTAAGAGAAAGCAGAAATATTTTAGCCTTTTAGGACTAACAACCGTCTCGACAACGACACCAAAAGCCGGAGAGTCACCATATCCAAAGGTTTTGCTACTGCTCGTATTGCTCTTCACTTTCTCTTTTCTGTGATTTTTCTGGCTCTCAATTACTGTGTCCTATTCCAGATTTTCTGTAACTTTTCGAAAAGAATGTTCTCTTCAAATAAACGACTTCCATTGTAAACTTTATTGAAAGACACCCCAAGCGCCGAGAGTCGTTAGGACGGCTGTTTGTCGAAAAGAAGATGGCGAGCGTGTGCTTGTCTTCTCAGCAGTTTCCATCAAATCAATAGCCCGAAGGCCTTTGTCATTTGTCTGGCCGTGTGATAGAGAGAAGGGCTTCGAAATTTATGGGAAACAGCCGGGCATGGCGGCGAAGTTAATGACAGGGCGAATTGATAAACTAGCCGTGCCTTCGAAAGGTTTCCACGTTTCCAAGGTCAGAATTGCATGTCTATGATGTGGGGCTGCCGAACTCTTGTGCCGTTGCTGTCCTTTCTGCCGCTAATATTGGCCGGCAGTGGAGTGTGCCCTAGTGGATCGGTCTACAACGCGCAGTTCGCTAAATGCTATAAATTTGTTGCCGGGCAGGATTCATTCGTGGACGCGGAAGGAGCTTGTGTGTCTTTCGGTGGTCACTTGGTTTCAGTCCATAGTGGCTTTGAAAATAGTCTCATTGTCCGTGAGTTACATTTTCTTCTTCACTTCCGCAAGCGGTTGCGTCCAATTTCCTCTTCAGAAGGCGCCAATGACAACTTTCCCGGAACCACAATTGATTTCTGGATTGGACTAAACGATATTGACACGCCAGGAAACTGGACGTGGACGGACAATTCCTCATCCGCTTACACAAACTGGGGAAGCGGTGAACTTTCAATACCAGCATTTTTATGCAACTTTCAGGTTCTCCCCAGGATGATAACGACTGCGCCTCCGTGGACATGAAAACTTCCAAATGGTCCGCCAGCAATTGCTTCACCGCCAAGCCGTATGTCTGTTTTGTTCCTGCGGTAGCCGGAGCCACCTGCCCAACGTTATCGCCGATTGCACAATCTTGTGCCGCTGCACCTTTGACATGCCCATCACAATGGACATACTTAGCGGAGACCGACAGATGCTACAAGGTTTGACTAAAACAAGGATCATATGGAGTAAAATTATTTGTGCCATCGGCGTTACGCCTAACTGGCGCGTACACGCTCATAGGCGAGCTTCCAAAGTTGCAGCACTCTACAGCGTGACCCATCCGCTAACAATCACTGAAGCAGAAAGCTGAACAGAATTCCTCTTCCTCCCCCTTCACCGCTCCGTCGCCCTTCCTCTCGACCACTGAAGCGCCATAGAATACTGCTTCGCTCCCTCTCCCTTCTGCAGGAACCGATTCAGGGCCCCCGAAAACCCAACAGTCACTGTTCTGGTACCTAACCACTGGTGAAAACCTCAAAAGCTCGTGCACAAACAAAAGACAGACAGACCGAGTGGATTATATAGTATAACGATTGTAGGTCTTCTTTTCTGCCGAATGGTCTGCCGCAGAAGCAATGTGCGTGAACGAAGGCGCTCATCTTACTTCCATTCACAGCGACGTGGAAAATAATTTTGTTGCTGGTAGAGGCAATTGTTAAACTTAAACATTTCTTGTTAGCTCTCGCTAGAACGAACATGGCCGTTGACTGGTACCAAATGACCTGGATTGGTGGCCACTCTCCAACTAACACACCTTACAACTGGTCGTGGACAGATGGAACACCCTTCGACTATACCAACTGGGCGCCGCAACGACCGGATACAGTGAGACTTTTTTGATTAAGTTCATAGGTTTCTAGCGACTCTGCTTGTACATTGTCAGTGATCAGCCCACCAACACCAATGCAACAAACTTTTTCCAGAAGTGGGATAATGATCCTTGCCAAATTTTAAAAAGGAATTTTGTGTGCAAAACAAATGCGACCCATTAAAATCTAAAACGTTTCGGCGATAAAGTTTTCTCTCTTATGCTGACAAGCTGAGTCTCAAGAATATGCAAGAAAATGCAGTGTAAAAGAGATAAAGACAAGGGACGACGCTTCTTTATGGGAAGTAATAGGACGTGGCGGAGGAGTGAATGACAGGGCAAATTGATAAAATGGCCGTGCCTTGGAGTGGCTTCCACGTTAACTCTATTACGAAAGCTGTTACCATCGTGACATCCTGACATTGTGACCAAAATTTTGCTGTGAGGTTTTTATGCCGCCCAAACAACTTTTCTATAGCAATACGATGACGTAGATGCCAAAAATGAAATCAGATTTGACCGTTGACGCCATCCAAGAAAGTTACTGTACCCCTCGAAAAAGTCCCTTTTCTAGGATTTGCTCGAAACCTTGCAAATCATATACCAAAAGATAGAGCATTTCATGGCGAGTCGAACGGTATAT
>JAQIXL010003339.1:0-10603 GCA_034700245.1 Poikilolaimus oxycercus
TGGACACAACGACCCTTCTTCTGGAGGAATCCCTTCTTGCAAGAACACACAGCCAAGGCACACACGGCATTCTCGGGACATTGCTTCAGAGAGACACACGCATCGCCGAGGGACACGCGATTCCTGCAGAGACCTCCAGCCAGCACTTGGTTGTCCGCACACTCTGAACATCATGAAGAGACTCTAGTTCCACCACTCACTCAGTTCCGGCTGACAGAAGCCCTGTTGCACGGTGTTCAGAGGACATTCGCACATCTTCGACTTGCAGACTGAACCGCCTACACATTGCACCGAGGCGAGACAAGGCTGCCCCGGCTCGGATCTGTCCAGACATTCACCGTCCCACAGTACTTGCTCTACCGTACACGCTAAACATTTCAGTTGACTCGCCTCGTCTTCCTTCTCTCACCTTTCTGAGACTTGGTCGTGCAGCAAGTGTACTGTCCAGTGTAACTAGATTGACACGCAAACCCTGAGGGGCAGTTGGATTGTCCGACGACGCACTTCTCGGGCTCTCCCCGAATACCCACAAAAGCCACTTCTTCGGCAGGACATCCTGCAAGCTTCTTCACAACCTTGACCATTCAGACCTCCAGACACTCCACAGCATTGGAATTGGTTGTTTGCAGAAGAGAATTGACAGAAGTAGCCAATTGGACAGTTCTGTCCACCAGCAGTGCACACTCTCACGGTAGTCACGTCGCGGAAGGCAATCTGGCCATTCGGACATCCGTCGCCTTCAAACATTTCCCAGAGGAAAGAGAACAAACTTTGTCTAACAGGTGGAGGCAAAGCCTTAGCGCCGCAACATTGATAACGTTGATTCGCCACAGACCATTGACAGGTGAAGCTGAAGCAGAGGATCTATTCGATTTCGAGAATGATTACCTTGTAGGACAGGGTGCATTTGGAGGATTGAAGGGGTCGCAGGTGGCGACCTCGTCGTCGATCATGTACACGAAGTTGCCCGGGGGACAGCCGTCTGCACTCTCTTCTCAGCTCCTCTCAACCAACCGACGATGGCCATGGAAGCAGGCCCCTTGCAGCAGTAGCCATCCACGTTCGCAGCCGAACTCCTGCAGGTGTAGCCAGAGGGACAAGCGACGAAGGCTCCCATCGTGCAGATCCGCGGCTGCAGACTCGACTCGTCCACCAAGAACTCCGCGTTGTCGGGGCAAATTGCTAAAAGAGAGATGAGAAGAGAGAGGAGACAGACAATTTGTAGTGCAGCAGAAGCCTTGGAAGGCGTCCTTGAGATAACTCAGACAACTGTATTGATCCTAAACAAATTCGTCTCAATGGTAAAGAAAGGGACAAACGGGGCATTGGTCGACACGGCCGAGAGTGCAACGGATGGGAGCGTTGGTCTTGATGTCCTTGTAGAGGAACTTGCCCACTGGACATGTACCTTAAAGAGAGAATGAGGGCTGAAGAGAGAGAACGAACGGCCGGACATCGAGGCACAACAATAGTAGCGATTCCTCTGCAGATGGAATCGACACAAATAGTTGCTGGGACAAGAGCCCTCGACGTTGATCATGCACTCCCGGGGATTGGAGTCGATCGCCTGGATGAAGGCCTTCTCGCCTTCGGGACACACTCCTGAAGGAGAATTGAAAGGAGAAAGAGAAGGAGAGAGACCGGCTTCAGTGGCTCCACAGCAGACGTAGTTGTTGATGAGGGCGTTGAAGGTGCATTGGTAGCCTGTTGGACAAGAATTGGACAAGGCGTCGTTGCAGAGAATCGGTTGTTGCGTGTTCGGATCCACATAGGCGACGTTGCCAGCCGGACAAGCTAGGAACTTGAGAGGAGAGAGAAGAGACTCACAATTGGACATACAGAACTTCTTGCAGGCTTGTTCCGAGATGAAGTTGTTCTGATTGCCATCACAACCCCCGTAGTGGAAGGGCGAGCAATGACTCGTGACAATGTTGAAGTAGTAGCGAGTGATGGAGTGAGTGCCACATTGAGTTCCTTGCAGGGGAGGCATCGAGCAGATGTGAGCTTCAACGACTTCTCTCAGAGAAAAGAGAAGAAGACTCACTCTTCGTGGGACAACAGCGATTGACTGTATTCTGACCCACACTCACGGGGACACATTCATGAGTCTCTGGACACATCTCTTGACTGCCACAACTCATCGTCTGTCCACTGTGATCTCTCATTGGGAGACCTCCATGGGGACAGCCTCCAGCATTACAGTAACCCTCGCAGTCAACTACAACATTGAAGAAGAAGGGAGGGAGAAACCTCTGCTAGCGAAGTTATTCGAGTTTCCATCACAACCATTGTATTGGAAGCTCTCGCAAGTCTGAGTTTGTGTGTTGAAGAAGAACTTGAAGGTGGAACCCGCTCCACATTGAACCCCTCCATCCGCATTCAGAGAACATGTGAAGGCTAAAGAAGTGGATAGAAGGAAGAAAGGAAGAGACCTTTAGTAGGGCAGCAGCCAAATTGATTGCCATCAAAATAGCACTCGTAGTTCAAAAACAGTACGTTATGGAAAGGTATAAGGAAGAGATAAACCTGTGGACATTGATTCACATTGCCCGTCGAGGCGCAATGCACGAAGTTGCCGTAAGGATCCTTGAAGGCTTGACCTTGGACACACTTCGGTTCCGCTGAACATCTCTCCCTTCTCTTCTCTTGTCACTTACGTGTTTGACCCCGACAATAGCTCTGGCAGTCCATGACCGTCTCGAAACTGAAATTCTCTTATTGAAGAATGAGAGAGAAAGAGGACTTGTTGTCGTTTCCTTGACAGCCCGTGTACTCGAACATCTGACATTGCCTCGTCACCGCGTTGTACCAATAACGCTTCACGTTCTCGGTGCAGTCTCCCACTCGAAGGGGCTGGGCACAAATCGTCTCTGCATATTCTCTGTGAGAAAGAGGAAGAGAAGCTCACGTCTTCTAGGACAGCACACACCCTGATCTTGCTTGCAATCGTGTGATGAAGGACTAAAAATCACACAAAGGATTTGTGCCCAACCATTGCGCGTTGCTCTGGCATCGTTGAGAGTCTTCGCCGATTCGAAGAGGAGAGCCGCGCTCGCATTGCACTGAAACTTTTCCATCAGAGAATTATATAAAGAAGCTGAAGAAGGGGAAGAGGACGCACATCGTTGACAGTACATCTCGCACTCGTTCTTGCTCAAGAAGTCTGCAATGTTTGTCGTCTTCTTCTCAAATCGAGTCTTACTGTTGAAATTGCCGCCGGCTCCCTTGTAGACGAAATCTTGACAGCGTCCGAGTGTCGGGTCGTAGTAGAAGCGAATGGTCTCCCGGCCTGTCGACACGAGGAAGCCGGGGTGGAAGAGGGTCGAGCGGGGGATGATATCCAAGGGACGACCTCCCTTCATGCTGCAGATGGAACCTGCACCCAACTTTCTCCTCCTTCAAGAATTCTCACCAGGAGTGGGACAACAGAGATGCTCGCTACCAATGGATTGGCAAGCGTAGTCCGCTTGGCAGGAGACGGAAGTGGAACAAGTTGTCACGGGTCTCTCCTGATGCTGTGCTGCATCGTTCGTGTACTGGGGACTGCCTCGTTGACAGAAACTGTGACAGTACGAGATGCAGTGGTCGATTGTTCTATACTCTTCTTCCTTCCAAATAAAATCATCAAACCGGAAGTTATTGGCAGAGTGATGTTGAGCGGAAGTGGCACTCGGATCCCAGAGGAACTGCTGACAAGTGCCCGTGACTGAGTTGTACCACCAACGAGCTTCTGTCGGATTCGGACCCGTGAGTTGGGGTTGGATGCAGGCCAACGCTGCAAAAACACTCATTCTCTTTACTTTTCCTCTTTGTCCTCTCCACTTGTTTGACTTTCATCGCGGCACCTCGTCGTGCCAAGGGGAGTTACCCTTTAAAGGGGAAGACAAGGGGGAAGTCTCACCTCGAGAAGGACAACAGACGCCATCTGCTGAGGGGGAATACGCCGATTGGGGGAACTTCGTCGCCAGATTCACCTGAAGAAGACTTCTCAGAGCAGAAGACCAAGAGCTACATGAGGTGAGGTGTGGATGCAGTCGTAGATGTCTCCCACGAATTCTCCACTCGAAGGCCAGAGACAGGAGCCGCCTCCATGAAGACCCGTGACGGGTTCAATAGAGGCCGTGGAGCCGACGGTGCAGCCGACGGGGAAGCCCCCCGTCTCGGGGTCGGGGTCGTTGAGGGAGATCTTGAAGCCCGCGCCTTCGGGCAGAGGACAGACGAAGTAGAGGGGAGAAGGCTGTCCCGTGCCCTGGTCCTTCATGCTCACACAGATCCAACCATCTCGGGTCTCTCGGGCCACATGAGTCTCTTCTGACAGATTTCAAAGAAGAAGATGAAGACGAACCTGGACAGCGACAAGTGCCGACGGCTGAGTCCATTGAGCATTTCGCATCCGGCCATCTGAGCTCTTTCTCGAGGAAGAAGAAAGGAGACTTACACAGCGCTGCATTGTTCGTCCATCTGACAGCCCGGAGATGAAGGATTCACCTCTGAACAATCCCTTCTCCTTCTTCTTCTAGAGACTCACTTTCATAGCAATAACCCTCTCTGAGGATGTGTGTGGAGAGACAGGCGCAGACTCCCCCCGTGCAGTACATGCCCTGCAAGAATTCTCTTCTTCTCTTCCCCTATTAGGTGGAGGTTGAAGGCGGCTGAAGGGGCTTTAGCACCTACTCGGAGACAGTCAATATTGAATTGGCAGACTTCACCGGCGCGAGAACTCCCTATAAACAAAGCACTTCTTGGAGTTTCCTTTTCGAGCACCTGAGGTCGCCGCCTGCATGTAGACGAAGGCCGTCGGATCCACGCAGCCTCTCCCCGTCTGGAAGAAGGTGCCCGGAGGACATTGGGCCATCTCGAGACGGCCATATTGAGAACAACGGAGGAAGGAGACTTCGGCTTGTTTAAGGGAACTGTAAATCTTGCAGAAGAGAAGAGAGAAGAGACATACTTGGACTCGGTGTGGCAGAAGAGAAGAGGATGTGCTGTGCTATCAAGACAGAGATCGTCCACTCGGGGATAGGAGTCGCAGAGATGGCAGGGCGAGTCGAGGGGACAGGCGAAGGTGAGGGCGAGAAGCGGGAGGGGGAGCAGGGGAGCGAGCCGCCTGCCCATGGCGCCCATCGCGGTTCTCTGAGATCGCTGGGGGCGACTGTCAACAGGAGAAGGAGGAGGAGTCGACGCTTTATCTCTCTCTCTCGACCACACAAAAAAGGCCTCAACGAGGATTGTAGGCTGGGGGAAGGGCATCCGAAGTCGACGTCGTCGAGTAAGCTGGAGGAGGAGCGGCGAACGGAAAGTGCACGTCGCCCACCCAGAAGGGAGACGCTGCTGGAGAGCCGTAACCGAGGGAGACGGAGTAGCGGGCGTAAGGACTCGAGGAGTACATTCCGAGATGTTGAGGAGGGGCGAGATGGAGCTCGAGTCCGCCGTCGATTGGGGGCTGTGGAGACTCTCCACGTTCCGACTCGGTCCACGCCGAAGAGGCAGACACAGGACGGACGTGGGAGACGAGTCGCTTGGAGGCAGCCGAGTGAAGGAGGACGGAGAGGCGACAGAAGAGCACCGAGAATAGGAGGAGGGCCCAACTCAGAAGATAAGGAATCACCAACAAGACCTGAAACGGGAGTCCTCTGCAGGATCCACGACCTCACCGGATGTCTGCAACACTCTTTCATTCTTTTGTGTGTTACCGTTGTTCGTTGGAAGTGAGGAAGACGATGTTCTCAGCCATGATGAGAAGGGCGATGAGAAGGAAGGTGACAGCAGCCACGGAGAAACACTTCCTGCACTCTCAGAGGAGGTAAAGGGGCAAGGAGGAGACCTGTAAGGGAAGAAGCGATGCACGAAGGAGGGTCCGAAGAGCTCCTCGGGCAGCGGCATCCGAGGAGACGCGTCAAATCCCCGACTGAAGGGTTTCCTTCTCGCCTAGTTACAAGAGGATGAGAGAAGCCCTTCATGTCTCCTTCGTACTTCTCCTCATTCCACATCACTCCTCGTCTTCATTCCATGCTCACTTCTCTTCGTCTTACCCTTCTCCTTCTCGAATTGGATGTTGCGGTTGGGCAATTGAGGGGAGGGGAGGGGTGTAGATCAAAGAAGGTCAGAAGAAGACAGGGCGAGCATCTGGGAGCAGTCCTTTGTGTGAGATGTCAAAGTGTCGTCTGCTCGTCCCTTCTATTCGCGTCTGCCCCCCCCCCCCGTTCTCTCATCAAAACAGCGCTTCTTCTCTCTTCTCGCGATGACAAGAAGCACCTTGGTTTATGCAACTCGTCCTTCTCCTCGGCCCCCGCCGAGGCCTTGCAAATTCTCTGAGGAAAGTGAATCTGAGGGAGGAGAGAGAAGGGAGGAGGAGGGGGAGGAGGTCAGGCGGCGGCCGACGAGCCCGGCTGCTCGTCGCGTCTTCTCCGATATCGCTGGAGTTGACGTTCGAGGAACTCGACGCGCGCCTTCAACTTGCTCTCCGTGGAAGTGTGCTCGGCGATGAGTCGGGCGAGTCTGCAGCCCCTTTGTCTTTTCTCGCCGAGACTCACCTCGTCTGCAGAGTCTTAACGGAGTTGTGAAGTTGCTCGGCCATCTCCTCGGCTGTCATCTGCTCTTGTGGCGCGTTCTCATCGAGGAGATTGTCCTTGCGCAACAACTCCCTTCCCTGTACAATCCCCTCTCTTTCCTTGGATAAGTCTTGCCTTGGCTAGGAGAAGTTTCCTGGCGTCGGGATACTCTCGAAGTGCATTCCAGAGGTCGTTTTTATTGAGAACGAAGAGGTCTGTGTAGCCGACACTCCTCACATTGGCCGTGCGACGATTTCCGTTTTTGCTTCCTGCAATTTCCTCCTTTGCACTCTTCTCCCTCACCCCCTCCCTTCTCTTTTCCAATCAACTCACCCGCAATGTTGAGGATGGAGAGTTCGCCGAAGACGGCGCCCTCCTGGAGAGTGGCGAGGACGCTGCTGCCGTCGTCCTTCACCACCTGGAGGCGGCCTCTCTTCACGATGTACATCTCTCGGCCGATGTCTCCCTTCCGACAGATGTAGTCGCCTGGACTGAACACCTGAAGACGAGAGAGAGGCTCGCGTGAATGAGGCTCGTTAGACCTGGAGCTGCAGCTTCAACACCAACTCCGCCAGAAGACCCGCCTCGCAATCCTTAACAAGGCACGCTTCAAAGAGAGACCTCTCTCACCTGGAAGATCCGCACTTTCCTCAAGGTCTCGAAGTGGACATGCATCGCGATCTCCGCTTGCAGCTTGTCCGGCAACACCTAAACACATTTCTCTTTTCTTCCTTTCTCCTCTCAGAAGAGTTGTCTTCTGTTCAAGAATCTTGTGAGTAAGAAACCTTGAGAACTTGCTGATCGCTGAGGGACTCCTTGTTGGCCCAGAGATAGTCGAACCATTTGATGACTCGCATTTCCAACTGGGAAGTCTCTCTCTTCAAGGACAGAGACGCACCTGTTTGGAGACCTTTCGAAGTTCCATGTACTGCTTGATTCCATCCATTCTGTTCTGGAACTCCGTGCGGGCCGCGCTCATGTTCGAGATCATACTGTAGAGGGATGAGAAGAGAAAGAAGAAGACGCACCTGCCGACATTACCGACGATGGTGGCGAAGATGAGAACTCCGCACATGAGATCCATTGTGACGAAGACGTACTCGATGTTGAGGACAGGACCCGGCACTTCTCCGATCGTCGTCAATGTGAGTGTGGACCAGTAGAAACTGTAGATGTAGCGGCGAAGAAGAGTGTCCTCCACCCCGCTGAAGACTCGTCCCTTCTCCTCCCGCAATCTCTCTTACTCGGGCAAACTCTGCTTGTTCTGTTCTCCGTAGACCCAAGTATCAGAGCCGAGGCCGATGAGTTCCGAGATGAGGAAGTAGAAGCAGGCGTTCCAGTGGATGATCACAACGATGTACCACACGACGCAGCACACTCGGAAGGCGTTCGGCATCGAACTCCTGTCATCTCCCTCTTCAGTCTCCACTTCTTCCCCACCTTGTCTCGGTTCTCTCCATACAATCCTGGATTCGAGCCACTCGAAGAAGACGATTGAGACGCCAGACGGGCTGCGGTCTCCACAAGACGATCGAGAGGACGTGGTCGAGGGGGATCATCGAGGCGATGTCGAATTTGAACTGGCGACTCTTGATGTAAAGCTTGCGAATCTTGGCGATGTCCTTGACGAGGAGACCCTGCTCCAGGAAGCCTACAGCCTCTTCGAGGGAGAGGGAGGAGACAAACCAGTGCGAGTGCGAATGAGCATGTCCACGGCATAAGTCAAATCCGAGAGAAGATCGAAGAAAAGCCAGACGAAGGCGAAGGCGCCCACCGACAACTCCGCGAACACAAATCGAGCAATTACCACGAGCAAGTTGTAGACGAAGGCCGTCGAGACGACCACCTGCAACTCTCTGGAGGGGAAGGAGACTCACAGTCCAATAGTAGTAGGAGTCCGTGGAGGCGTCGATGACGTGTTGTCTGAGAAGAACACTGAGGGAGACGGCGGCGGGCTCTTCGGCGGCAGTGGAGGGGACGGCGACGCCGACGCCGTGCTTGCCGAGGAACTCGTTCTGCTCCGCGTTCGTCATGTCGCGCACGCGATTCGGACGTCGAAGGAACTGAAAGCGTCGAGGAGGCGGCTAAGCCTTGAGCCCCCGCCGAGAAGGAGAGCCCCCGCACACCTTCGCCAGTGAGAAGAGACGCGTCGACGGAGTCGTCCGCTTCTCCGCTTCCACTGAAGATGGCGCCGGCGCATTTGAAGACGAAGGTTCCGCCGGTGGGACTGGAGGAGGTGCAGCGGGAGCTGGAGGTGAACGGGCATTTGGAGGTGCTGGGGGCAGTGCCGTCGGAGTGGGACCAGCCGGTGTGGAAGATCTCTCGGTGAGCGGGGGAAGAGTGGAGGGAGCGGGGAAGGGCGCCGCGGGCAGACCATTAGGAACTCCGTTCGGATGAGCGGAGTCGGGTCGAAGTCGTCGAGGCAGAGGAGGTCGTCGCCGCTCTCGGGGTTCGACGTGGTCAGGCGGCTCCATCCGGCGGCGCTTCTGCCGTCGCCACGGCGACCGACGAGACTCGTCCCAAAACAGCATCGCATCACTCTCTCGGTCGCTTCCGCGTCCTCCTCCCTCCCTCCCCCTCCCTGCTCTCCTCGGACTGCCCTCAACATGTCGACCGACAGCCATCTGTGCCGCTGCTCAAGGAGTCCTTTGTCGGCTCCTGCCTTCGTCCCTCGGGGGCGGGGTCTGAGGAGGAGCGGCTTCTCTGGGCGTCATCGCCGTGAGTCGGCGTCGTCCTCGGCCCTCTCGGCGACCCCGAGAGGACAAATAGTAGCGAGCCCGTTGCTGCTTGTCAAACAGAGTCCTCGGCCCTCTGCCCGCTGCTCGCTCCTTTCGTGGCCGGCCGCGTTGCGTGTCGCGCGCGGTCTTGTCCTGTGCCAGAGAGAGGAGAGAAGAGACGGTCCACCCTCTCGCACAGTCGCCGCCCGGCCTGCCATGCTCTGACCGGCGACCATGAGTCCCGTCGCTTGGTCGTCGCGGCCCGAGTCGCGGCTGCTTCTCCTCTTCGCTGTCTTGCCTTCTTCTCTCTTCGCCTTCAACTTGGACGTGCATGCCCCCGTCTACAAAGCGGGCCCGGCCGGCTCCTATTTCGGCTTCTCCGTCGCCGAGCATTTCCGGCGGGACGAGCCTCTGTGAGTCTTCCTCCTCCTCCTTGTACAATAATTGTTTCTGTTTGGAAATAATTAAATGAGTAATCTCGCGTGGGAGGAGAGGGGGAAGGGGGAGGGAGATTGTTTGAAAGTGAAGCGTGAGTCTTGTTTACGGCAATGATTCACGCCTTCAGCTTGCTCGTCGGAGCCCCGAAGGCGGACAGCGGCCAGAAGGGAACCACGCAGGCAGGCGCCCTCTATGCTTGCCCCCTCAACACCAGGTCTCCTTCTTCTTCTCTCCTCTCAACTCTTCCAGATACACGGACACAGCGAAGGAGGAGTGGTGCAGTCGAGTCAAGGCCGAGTACTTCAAAGCGGCGGACTATGAGAAGGCGCCGGACAAGCTCGCAGAACGCGATTTGCACGCTTCGGGCAAGAACCATCAACTACTCGGCGCGGCCGTCGTCTCGCAGGCGAAGAGGAACGGCGGCGCAGTGGTTCGTTCTCTCAGAAGAAGTGTTGAAGTGAAGCCAGGTGTGCGCTCCTCTGACCCGCTTCCACAAGACTTACGCCTATCCCGAGGGAGTCTGCTACGAACTTTCATCGGAACTCCAACTGGAGAGATATCGAACGACTTGTCTGCAGAAGAATCTCCCTCTCACCGACAGACACAATGACTACGGAGCTTGTCTCGAGGGCTTCTCCCTCCATCTCACAAATGTATGTCCTCCTCCTTCTCCGAGAACGCCTCTCCCAGAACACCCTCGTCGCCGGATTGCCCGGAGCTCGGAAGTGGACGGGCGGTGTCTACGCTTTCGTCAAGAGTCGAGATGAGTTTGGGAACGAAGTGGAGAAGTTCACGATGGGAGTGCAGAGGGAGCAGGGAGGAGTGCATGCCGCTCTCACCTCTCACGACTATCTCGGATTCTCCGTCAACATCGGCCGCTTCGGATTCGCGTCTGTC
>JAQIXL010003340.1:0-10603 GCA_034700245.1 Poikilolaimus oxycercus
CGGCCACCGGGTCGGATCTAAAGAGATCCGGCCCGGCTTCCAGCTCGACAACACCTCCATCGTCAACCTTGAATATGGCTGCTATCAGTGATCTTTATGCAAACCACGGCGACTGCGTCGGCCGCCTGCACAACGGCCACAGGCGCCGGCTGAGCCACGCCGACATCGACGGAGACAGGCTGAAAAGTGAGAAGACGGTGAGATGATGGTTGTACCACGCGTAGAAGCATTGTGTTCTCGTCGATTCCAGCCGCGTTAAGAAGAGAAGTCACATCTGCGACAACAGCTCCACGCTGTACCGCACCCTCAAGGGCCGCTTAAAAATGTTTTAGGAGTTTGTGGCTCTCGCCTACCACGCTGTGCTTGCTGAAGAGCAACGAGAGAGCCGGGCTCGTTGGAGTAGAGGCGCTCAACGCGACCAGTGACCGCCCTTCGCCATTCTCGCGCCTTAGAAGTTTTGCACTTTGCTTTGTTTATACCTCTCGATTGGATGCCCAGTTCGGTGGAGTAATGGGATCATCGGGCTGACGAGAGGGGCGAGGCACAAGGTGAATGTAGGCTCGGTACATCGGCAATGTTTTGCCGGTGTTAATATAAAACGCGTCAAATATTCTTTAAAGGCCTTAATAGTACCATTGTGACAATCGCTGGGGAAGCCGGAAAGGGGCGCCCAGGCGGACGCGCAGCGGGCGGCGGGCGACGAGGGCCAACAAAGTGCATTCTGTGTGGCAATAAGAAGAGCGTGTGAAGTCTTACCTTGATCGTTGAAGAGAAGACCTGTCAGCACGTTGATCACTGGAAACAGTGTCAAATCTCGAAATGCAAAATGTCTTGTCGTAAACTCAGAGAATTAAATCTTCCGATGCAAAACAATTTTTAAACAAATAGGTCCAGAACCATTCAGAGGCAATCTCAAACGCTCTATGAGTAGTTTTAGCAAGTCTTCAAAATCTGCACGGTACAGTAAGTATTTCAAACACGCTGGTTAGAAGCCTCTGATGTAACATTTCCGTAACAAGAGAGTTTATTCCTTGGGGAGAGAGCGAAGGGAAGAGAGGGCGAGCGATGGCCGTGTGACGGTCTCAAGAGACCGTCACACGGGCGACTGGCGCTTGGAGTGCACGCAGGCGATGAGAGTCTTCTCCTCGCCGGTCGGAGGGACGACCGTGCACTCGGCAGCCAGGAGGAGACGGCCTATAAAATTTACTTGTTGCATTCCTCGCAAACCGCTGCCAGAGTCGAAAGTTCCGAATGCCTCAACGACGGCATTCTTCCTCGCCTCCTTCGGGAACGGTCCCACCATCTATATTGGTTCTTGAGTTTCAGTGTTTCTCAAACCTTGATGCGAAGGAGACGTTCCGCGTCATTCACCGAGCCGTCGATGGCCATGCACGTGTTGGCAACCGGATCATTGAGAAGGATGACATGGACTTCTGCGATTATATTGATTGAGTGTGCAGGCCAGCGTTTACTCTGGCAGGTTGTGGTTCCACGAATTGCGTCGAGACGACAGATAGGCGAATTAGAGTCGGGCAGCGTCACGTTCAGAGTGCTCGTATCCGTGATGGGGACTGCACGAAAGCAGTACGTCTTGGCGCTCACACGGTAGGCTCCATAGCGTGTGTTAGGGTTCACGGTCACTTCCAGACCAGTCAGATCGTAGATCTTAGCCATTAGTATCTCTTTTCCGACTTGCTCAGATTACCTGGCCAATGACGAGCATCTCCGTGTAACGGGTGGAATAGCCACTGAAGACTATGTCGTGAACGTCTCTCTTCTTATCCTCGAAGGAGGCAATTCGCGAACAGTACTTGGTTCCGTCCTTGCGACTACTCTCGATGGGATCCGAGAGATCGATGAGAGTCACACGACCGATGAAGCTGAAGGGGAATTCTAGGCCTTTGCTGCATACCTGTCGCCCTCTTTGATCTTCGTCCAGTCGCCGACGGGAAGAGGCGTCTTCCACGAAGAGTCGTTGTGAGCCGTCAGAATCACGGCCCTACACTCGTTGCCTTGCATTCATCTCTTTACTTGGTTTGGGAAGAGAGCGTTATTTGAAGGTGGCTGAAGCCGATGTTCTCGTAGAAGTCAAATTTGTGCTCGTCCACGCCGCAGTCGGTCATCTCCAGGCACTGCGGCGAAATTTTGCTGGTTTACTGTACTACCTGGCCGATGCCCACGCTCTCGATTCCCTTTATGAAGGCGCCGCGAAGACGTCCGGGTATGATCTTGCCCTCGGCCGAACGAAAGAAGCAGATGCGGGATCCCGGCTTTTCGATAGGCTCCACGCCCCAGAGGTTCAGGATCACGTCCCTGTTGTGCAAGCTTTATTCCAACATTTTATGGGAACTCGTGGCGTCCGATTGAGATCTCCTCGATATCGAAGACGCGCTTCAATTCAGCAGACGTGGAGATCTTGAAGGGGGTGATGGCCGGGAAGACGGCGTTTCCTCCCACCACAGGACCGCTCACAGTGGCAGTGGAGGAGTCTAAGGAGACTCCTCCACTGCTGCCAGCAGCACCGTTGTCCCTCACTCGCTTCTCAGCCGGAGCGCCTCCGCCAGCCGGCGGCGGTCTCATAGCACCCCTGCGGTTGCCAGACATCGCTGAACGAGCGCGTTGAGGCCGAGTGGTGAAGAGACTTCAGTAGACTCAGGAGAGATGACAGAGAGAGCCGATCACGATCGTCCGATGGGAGCAGCCGAAGAGAGAGTGAAGAGGAATCAGTGTGAAATTAGGCAAAGATGGTAGTGTGTTTGCGTGTCTGAAGCATCTCAGCTTGTCTCTGCAAAAGAAACAAAAACGAATTCCACCCATTCTGAAATTAGTATTATGTAGCAAATCTGTCTTATTCAATTCACTCTTTATCCAGACTTTAAAAAAATGTTATTCCACATGTCAACACGAAAGTTTATTCAAAGGGACTTGGCAGGGACGTAGGTGATCGGGTCTAAAGAGACCCGACCACCACTATGCAAGAATGGACTTGAAGACGGGGTTGACGACGCGATAAGGGTCGTCGTTGATCACTTCGTCGTCCGCGTACTGCCAGACACGCAGGTCCGACCATCGGGAGACACGGCTGAGGGCAACGTAGAGCTGACCGTGGGCGAACATCGGCGAGTGGAGTACGATGCCAACCTTTTTGAGAGATGAGGGTTATGGTACAAATCAACCTTGGCGAGCGTCTGGCCCTGGGCCTTGTTGACGGTTAAGCAGTAGGCGAGGCGCAGCGGGAATTGCGTCCTGACGAAGGCGTGCGAAGGGTCCGCGTCCTTGTCGGCCGGCTCGAGTTCCAATTTCGTGAAGATGTAGCGGCTGCCGGCCTTCGGCGTCGTAAGGAGTGTGCAACATAGAGCCTATGGGAGACTACAATTGATAGGGCACTCACTTCTTCCTTGATCTCGTCGACACGCAGCCGAGTTCCGTTGCAAACTCCGGCGGAAACGTTGAGATTCCTCAAACAGATCACCACGCAGCCGGGCTTGAGGCGCAGCTCGTGGGGCGGCATCCCAGACGGCGTGAGCTTGTTGAAGACGGTGGTCGGCAGGTCCGTCCCCAGGCCGTCCTCCTTCTCCGAGCATCGATCGAGGCTCTTGAAAACGACCGCCTCGCCCGGTAGCATGTCGAGGACCTATGAGCTGAACGGTCGAATGTGGAGCAAACCCTGTCGTTGATGTTCATTGTCTGCGCATTTAGTGCCGCGAGCACGCACGTGCCCTTCATCGTGTCGAGCGTCTGCACTTGGCCATCTCCAAAAGCCCAATCAATGACCTAGAGGAACTGAATTTTAAATTATCTGCAAACCTGCTGTTCGGATTTCATGCACACTTCGCTCGGCATTGAGACGGTCAGGGTCTTCGGGTCATTCCAGTTGCCGGCGCCGATTTCTTCTAAGTCGAGGGCGAATTGAAGGGCGTCGGCTGCCGCTCGCATATTCTTTAGAAGTCGCAAAACCTATAGACTTTTAGTCTTTCTCTGTAATGTCTCACCTTGAAGTGTGGCCACAACATGTCGTCCCTCTTGAGCGTGTAGTCAAGGATAGAAGCGGAGTAGCAGTTGCGTACAACTGGCAGCAGCTGCCGCCAGTCTCCTCCGAGGAGCACCGTTTTACCTCCAAAAGGCTTTTCGGCATCGCCGAGCTACAGTAGTCTTATGAATTTCTTTTTACTTTCTTACCCTTTTAAAGAGGTCGTTGACGCAACGGTAGACACGCGAGTCGGACATCGTCGCTTCATCCCAAATGACGACCTGGATCGCCTGCAGTTTCGACCACGTCGTCGTCCCCGGTTCCACGTTGCAAGCCTAAATGACAAACTGTTTGAGAGGCGTTTCAAACCGAGTCTTCTGTCGCATTGAGAGGGACGGCGAATTGTCGATGTACGGTGGTGCCGTTGATAAGCAGAGTCGCGGCAATGCCCGTATGCGCAACCATCACACACTGCACTGTTCATAAGTCGCAGCAATTTCACCTGAATTTCGAGGCTGCAGAGCTTGTAGTAGATGGCCCTGTAGACGAACGTCTTGCCTGTACCACCGGCACCCTGCAAGAGTTTGCTTATGTTTAGAATTTACGTCAAGGAAGAAGCAGTTTTGGGGCGCTTGAAGTCCTTGAAGGGCCGATTCGATGAGTGTGTCGAAGGCGGCTCGTTGCTCGGCATTCATCATGTTGACCATGCGCTCGCATTCTTCTCTTGCTTCTTCCTCGTCGACGACCTCTAAAGAGAGGTCGTCCTGGAAGAGCCTGGTCGTCTACAAAGAACAACGCACGTCGAGGGGCTCGGGATCGCCTTGCAGCGCCGTCTCGTCGATCGACGGCAGGCCGAAGTTCTCCAAAGAGAGACCGTGCAGCCTCAGAATGGAGTTGATGTGATAGAGGGCGCGCGCTCGCCGTCTCTTCTCGCTTCCTCGGCGGTCCCACATCTCCTCCTCGAACATGTCGTAGAGAAAAGCCTGAAAAATGTCCGCTGCTGATGTCTCTTACGGGGTCCTTGACAGAGCCGAAGACGAGAATGTCCACGAATGTGCGCCTCAGCTGCTTCGGCATTTCGAAGGAAGCCGCCTCGCGCATCCGGATTTCCCACTCACGCTCGTGGTTCATAAGACCGCGAGCCTGAAATGAGAAGAGATCTTCTTCTTTGTACCTGGGCCGCATCGTGGAAGCTGTCGTAGAGGTTCCCGTCGTCGTCCTTTCGCAGATCCTCATAGCACTTGGGGCCGCGTACCGTCATCGCCAGCAGTCTTATCGCGAATCGCTCGAGGTACCGGGGGCGGACGGCGTAAATTCGAACAATTATCTGCAATATTTAAGTCTTAATTAGGGCCTAACCTTATCTCCCCTCTTCCTTCTCGTCCACATCTTCGTCTCGTCCTCCCAGATGTAGTGGAGCGGGATCTCGTCGTACGTGTAGTTCCTCGCCATCGGGTCACGGCGATTTAGTTCAAACCTTTGAGAGTGATGTCTGAATTTGAACGAAACAGTCGGTGAACTTGGTCTGCTCGATGCCTTCCTCGATCCTCCTCTTCTTCGCTTGCATCGTCTCCGAGTTGAAGTAGATGGTCTCTTCGCCTTCTTCATGGACACCGAGCGAGACGACGACGTGCGAGAGCTTGACGATCGGGATCTCGAGCATCCTCATCACGGCCTGATCCTTGCGACTTTTATTTTAACAAACCTCCGGTGCAGTGATTGCCCTCATTTCTTTATAGATCAGCGCCTCGTCGTACACGAGGGTCGGGTTCCCTTGGTTGTCGGTTCTACCAATTTTTAAAGGATATCTCTCTAAACTTACAGAGGAACGTTGTGTTCTCGCAGTTCTTTCCTCGCCGTTCTCTCAAGACGCTGAGAAACATTTCATTTATAAACTCTCTCCTCACCTCTCGTTCACTGGGGGCAAAGTGGACCTCGGGTGGCACGAGAAGGTGACCGTCCATTGTCATGTCCGGCGCCTGTCCCGTCCGCGACCCGTCGGGAATTGCGCATGACTGCGCCATCTCCACGATAGCCTTGTCAAATCCCTGCCACAAGGCATCTTTGAAATCATTCCGCCTTACTTTAAAAACATATTTGAATATGTATTTGACCGCTCGTACTGTTCCACACATCTCCACATTGATGTGCGAGTCGAACTCGAGGAGGAGCCGAGGGTTGTAGGGCACCACGTAGCGATTGTCCGCCTTCACCGGCACCTTCCGGCGGATCGGTTGTCGGCCTTGGAGATTGTTGTGCACAAAAGAATTTACCTGTCGACTGGGGAGCCTCAAGAGACTCCCCAGTCGCTTCGTCGTCTTCGATTGGGCGATCGTAGACCTTCCAGACGAACTCGCCGTCATCTGGTCGAGCGGGCATCGCGTAGCCTCCCTCACAAAGCGTCGTGACTTCCTGATTTTCAGAGCTCATAGCGTCTATTTCTTCTCACCTGGAAGTCATGTGGAAAGTGCTTGTTGCACTTCTTCCAGTGCTTCTTCTGTCCCTTTCGACAGTACGCGTCCTTGTTTGCCTCGCATGGCGTATGCACCATATGTTTCGTGACCTGCTGGTTATGGAGACTCCACAAACTTTAAACCAAGTCGCGCAGCGTCTTCATCGTCTCATATTCGGGGTCGGTTCGCGGCGGGAGCTTCGGGATGTGGCCCCAAACAACCTTGTTCACCTGGAGGAGTTTCTTCTTTTCAAGGAGGAGTCACCTTTTCTGGAGTGTCCAGGGGCTCGACGAGGGAGATGAGGATATGCGCGTGTGGCATGCCCCTCTGCTGGTGCTCGATGGAGTAGCACCAACATGCCACCTGCCTTTATTGTTCTTTCAGAAAATTCACAAACCTTCCCGAAGATTTGTTGCACGACGAGACGGTTGAGGAGGAGCTTCAGTTTTTGTTTGAA
Source organism: Poikilolaimus oxycercus (assembly GCA_034700245.1). Classification (NCBI taxonomy): domain Eukaryota; kingdom Metazoa; phylum Nematoda; class Chromadorea; order Rhabditida; family Rhabditidae; genus Poikilolaimus; species Poikilolaimus oxycercus. The sequence continues at coordinate 6,881 of JAQIXL010003340.1, forward strand.
GACCTGATAGGGCATTAGAGTTGGCGAAATGAAAAACCCGGACGGCGATATCAGCGTTGTCGGCCCAGGATTGCCCATTGTGACAGTAGTCTTTCATCCAGGCGGGGTTGCCCGTAAAGGTGATGAACAAGTCGGGCGATCCGAGCACATTGAACATTGCCACGGCCTTCTCGAAGGTCAACTTCATATACCTGAAGGCGAAAAGACTGTCGTCTGAGGACAGGCTCCTCACCGTGGCGAGCCCACAAAATCGTCTGGCAACGTGGTCACAATGCCTAGGTGGCGATCACGGCGGCCGGCTTGTTCTTCGAGTGCTTTAAAGAAGTTGCTTCTACACCAGTTATCATGGTCAATTTGAAGCCATAAATACCTTTTCGCTTTATAGAACTCCTTGTAGTGCTCCCGCACATGGTAGAGCCTCGACTCGAGGATACGCGACCACGCGTCGATGACGTAGAGCTGTCCGAGTTTGCGTAGGCCAAAGATGGGGTGGACCTCTTCGTGCTCACGCCTCGCCATTCGGTAGTGCATATTCTGCTGGGCGCTCACCCACTTCCTCTTGCCACCTTGACAACTGGCTAATGGCTATTTCACGAACCTCGCTTGGGCCGTCCGTCGTCGTTTCCATCGTCACCATTGTCTTCGTCGCTTGTGATGTTAGCTTCGTCTCCTCTCTCTTCCTCGTCTGTCTCATCATCTCGTGGAAGCCGTCGAGTCGACTCTTCGGAGCGGGCAACGCCGTCACGAACGTTCTCGCGGCCGTCCTCCTCTTCGTTGAATGGAAGGAAGTCGTCGTCGTCGTCACTCTACAAATATGTTACAGTAATCAGTGGCTGCCTCAAGAGTTGCTTCTCGACGCTCCTCTCTTTCATCCTCGGAAAACATGTCTTCATGTACAATAGCCACTGTTTCCTCGAAGTCTTCGGGCTCTATAGAATATAGTTCAACAACAGTGTCTAAAACCGTCGTTGCGGCCGTAGATGTTCGCGTAGAAGTCGTCGAGCTCTCTCTCGGTCATATCGGCAAGTGGGTTGAGGTCGATGGGATCTCAAAAAATAGTATTACATTTTTCGCTTTATTACCAGGAAAATCCATGCTGTGAAGCGCTAAATCCAGTTGCTCGAAATCGCCTTCCGTCCCCTCGGTCTCTAAAGAGAGACCGAGGGGGTCGCCGTCACTGCCTTCTTCACTTTGTGCGTCCTCCTCCTCCTCTTCCTCCTCTTCGTCGTCATCGTCGAGCCAGCCCACTTTGCGCCATCTTTCCACTTCAGCCACGTTCCACTCTTTATATTGACCTGATCAATTTCCAACTAAATTACTAAACGTGCCTTTCTTTGGCTCGGCAATCATAGCAATGGTGCTATTCTTGAAGTCCACGTGTCCATGTGTGAGGTAGAGGGGATAGGCCGCGGGATCGATGAACTCCGAGAACAGCGGCAACGGGAGAGGGCCCATGGTGTCTCTGCACGACGATTGATGCACTCTCCATGCTCACCTCGTCTTCGGGTATACGTTGAAGCCCTTCAGCGTCGGCCTCTCGTACTGGTCCTGGTCGACGTAGACGCGTACCATCGACTCGTCGACAGCGACGTGAAGGCGGCCAGGGTGCGTGGCGGTCTGAAAGTTGACCTGACAGAGCATTAGACGTCTCTTCAAAACAAACTTCATCCTTGCTGCAGACGCGGAAATAAATTCGAGGAAGGACGCCGCCGCGTTCCTCTTGCTTCTCCCTGATGATGTCTGCCATTGTCTTGAAGTGATGACCGAGTTCATTGTACTTGTGGAACCAAGTTGAGAGACTCGCAATGATCTGTACAGTTGGCTTTATTGATAGACTAACTTTCTCATCGCAGTTCTTTGATATTATGTCGTTGGACAAACGGTGGGGAAGTGCTTCTTCGGCCGTGAATGCAAAGAAGTTTCCAAACTTCGGCGGCTGCTTGCCCGACGGGAAGATAGTAGAAGGGTGGTGCCATGTGCTCCCACGAACCTTTTGCACAGGTAGTCCTTTGGATAGTGATACTTATAGAGATTAAAATACCTCGGCCAGGAATCCCCTCAAGGGTGCAGCGACGTGATGCCATAGCGAACGCGTTGTTGTACGACACTATGTTTGCTTGGAAATTGTGGTCGCTCGCTGTCTTTCCTCGGAGAAGTTTGCGCAAAATGAGTGGAGTGTGGAGTGGGGTACGGTAAACCTGAAAGACCATTCATTTATTGTGTGCGTGGGCGATAACCCGCGAATGTATCATTCATTTATTATTGTACGCACTTTTCCTTGGGCGCAGCACTTTGCTTTTTCACCAGGAAAAGAGAGGGCGCCACAGTAGTCGCAGAGCTTCTTCATCTCGCCGATGTCTACAGGCTTGTAGCGCTTGAGTGGAATGGGGTCTAAAAGCATGAACAATTTGAGCACGGTCAACCTTGCAGAGTTGCCACTTGATTTGTCCTCTTTCGCTCTCGATGCTCGCGTACTCGAATGGCGATTGGAGTACTCGACGGCTCTGCAATAATAATTTTAGAAAACTTTTCCCAACCTCTCGGAGCCTCAAGAGACTCCGAGAGAGCAACTGATTCGTTGTCGCTCTCATCGGAGAGTTGCTGAGCTCTCTCCATCTTCTTCTTCTCTCGGTACTGACGTTTGCGGACTGCCGATGGAGTCATTGAGAGCCGTCGTCCTAAATGAGTTGCTATGCTTCATGTTTTTTAAAAACCGTTTGAAGTGCTCGGCTTCGGAGATGCTTTCGGTGGCTCATCATTATCGCTCGTGTCATATCCTGTAGCCGACGTTTGTTGAGCCTCTTCCTCGGCCTTCCTCTTCCTTTCGCGCTCTCGACGTTTCCAAATTGCTGCTGGTGTGATTGAGAGCTGTCGGCCTATGCATGCAAGCGTTCCAATTTGCACGCATTACAAACCTTGCGGTTTCTGAGACGTTACCGACCAGACAGACTCGTCGTCAGACGTCTCGCTGCTCACTTGCAACAACTTCGAGGCGTTGGCCTCCCTCTTTCTTTGCCGACATAAACGCACTCGAACAGCGCTTGGTTTGTTTGAGAGGGCACGGCCTTTAGACATATTCGTTACCACTCCACTCAAACCCGAGGTCGGCCTCGGACTCTCAAGAGAGTCCGAGGCAGCCGACGACTCGTCGTCTACGCCACCTTCGGCTGCCTTCTTCCTCCTCGATGGGGTGGATTTCTTCGGCGCTTTTGATGTCAGTCGCTTCACCATTCTGCACGTATGAGAACACTTCTTGACAAATTCTTGACAGACGTTGCGGGAAACGTGCAGACGCCGAGAGCAGCGAATGGAGAAGGGTGGGCTGGAGGTGGGGCGAGGCGAAGAGCTCGTTCGGAAGGCGGCTGGTCACGATGGTCGTCTCACTTCACACTGAGATTTTCTGAGATGCAAAGCTCCATAGGCAGAGACCAACGGGCAGAGAGAGGAGTGCTGCTGGCTTCTTCGGGTGGAAGAGAGCCGGCTGGAGGTGGAGGAGGCGAGGCGAGCAGCTCAAGAAGAAGGCGGCAGGTCACGATGATCGTCTCGAGTCACACTAAGCTCCTGCGAGATGCAAAACGGGCATGAGAAGAGTCCTACCTCGCACCGAGGAGGACGACGAGGCTGCCAGTGGTCACGGTGGTCTGCGGAGGCAGGCGATAGGAGAAGAATGAAGAGAGGAGAAGGCGAGGCGACCTTCCAGAGCGGCGGACGACAGGAACACTG
>JAQIXL010003341.1:0-10601 GCA_034700245.1 Poikilolaimus oxycercus
ACGATCTCAGGCTTCTGCGTCGGGATGCGTCCAGCAGATCGTTCGAATCGTCGTTGCCGGCCTTCTCACTCCTCACATCTCCCGGGCGTCACCAGAGTCCGTCCCGGACTCGACCAGAGAAGAGAAGTTGTCGTGGTGATGCGTGCCGGTTGTTGAGACGGCCCTTCGAAGAGGCGGCTCGGGGATGCTGTGGCTGAGTGATGAGGAGAAAGGATGCCAGGAGAGAGATCGGTGGTCACCAGTGCCATGTTTTCGGGCCAGGCAGGCCCACGTTTGAGTGGTGGCCTATGGCCTCACGTCTATGATGGATTGACGTTGGTTCTGTAACTATTTCAATAACGGTTTATTGCTGAGTGTTACTGAGAATCAAGGATGGCGCTAATTTCAGCTTGGATCAGATGCATTCTCATAGTAAGCCAATTAGACTGTTCAAGTAAACCGTCGTATTCTTCAAAGATCGTCGTCCACGCACCAATGGTGGGCACCAAATGCTGGATTTGTTGAATCAGCTGATTTAAGCACAACGTCGTGGTCTCGTATTGCAGTCTCGTCAAATGTAGCTGATCTCTTAGGTTTCGGAGACGAGCATCTTGCTCTGGTGTCAGCATCTGAATGCTTCGATTTGTTGTATGTTTTGGTGGATCTTCTGGGATGACCTCATAAGTATGGCTTTCAAGTCTTAAACTTGTCGATGGGCAGTCAGAACCAGTCAGAGAAGTCCAACAACAATTTATTTCTCGAAGTGCAAGAGCGAAAGAGTGAACCAGAGCTTTCCACGGAGTTTACTTCTTTCGAAGAGGAACACCCAGAGATGAGGAGATTTACTGAAAACGACAATTCTGTGATCTTTGTCTAAGACACGACTTTGTTTACCTGAGGAATGAAAACATGTCGAGATGAGAAATGATCCTTTTGATGAACGTGATTCTGTAGGACAATCAAGCATAAACACCGTATCATGATCGTCTGAAAATCTCTCTCGTGAACAATGTGAACAAGACTTACAAGATAAATAAGTGACGTTGTTTTCCATAATGATACCATTGCAAGAGTCAAAATTAATGTGGAACTGAAGAGCTAGGAGAATGTGGAAGTCTTCTGAAATCAGCTGTTTATTGATTTCATTCTACCATTCCTCACCATTGATTCTGTGACAGATCCGGGAGCTCAGTCGTTGGGAAAACTTGGAGATGCTCCGGTGGAGTCTGAATTGCTGAGAAGAAGTCTTTGACCGAGTGCACTTGAACATGAATTTGTTTCAGGTAGAAGAAGAAATCGCTAAAGGCGGCATTGAATGGGAGATTCTCCATGTCGCCCACAACGACTAGCCCTTGAAGGCTTCGCGTGAGACTGACGTTCGCGCGCCTTCTGTCTCCGAGGAAGTTGTTGTAGCGAGCCTCTTCATCCGTCTTGTTCGTAAGTACTATTATGATTTGTTCTTCCTTTCCAAGGAAGGCATCAACGGTGCTGACTCGTCGCTGAGCCTCGCTTTGTTGGGCAGCCAGTGTAGCTCGAGCTTCTCGGGCATCTGCCGCATATATAGTTAAGATCTGCGTTCGTAGTCCTAGCCGTTCAAATGTCTGCTGAGCTTGTAAGCCCACCACTTGTTGATGAGCGTTGAGCGATGAGGGTGACAGTTCGTCCTTCACGCTGGAGCCCTTGGCATTCACCAAGAAGATCGGTATGCGCGGCTCCGATAGAGTGCAGAGCCGTGCTAGTTTCGATGTGTGTGCTGGATCAACAGCCGACACCAACTTTCCGTCGTAGTACGCAAACGAGACGGCTTGACAAATCAAAGGTGGCAATCGATAACATCGATTCAGCGTCATGACGGAGTCCTTGTTAGAATTCTCGAGGATGTCCATGATCGATTGACGAAGAGGCATGGTGATGAACGATTTCTTGCACTGTGCTGAGGGAGAGGTTTGCCGGGTATCACCAAAGCTTATAATCTTGCATATCGGTGATCTCCACCCGAGTTCGTCAATCGCCAATTCCGCCACTGCACCACCTTCATCCTGCACGAGTAGGATCTTCGGGAATTGTTGCAGGAGCTTAGTGTTCCTCATGAGAGTGCCTACTGTTGCTCCTAGCATTCTTATCGGCTTGCGTGTGCTCGTGGCTATCTCCTTGAAGAGGGCCACGTAGTCGACCTTGATGTTGGCTTCGTGCTCCGTGCACCCATGAGTCTCGAGTTGGCAGAGCGCCTCCGTCGCTCCATTTTCTTCTTTGTGTGTGTTGAGATAGGCATAGACGTCGTTGACGAGTTCTTTGTTGTCCTTCTTCTCGGCGATGTACTCCGCGTTTCGGGCGATCCATGTCGAAATCGTTCTGTCTTCCCACTGGACCGTTTCCTTTTCTTCACTTTGATAGTACGACTTCGCTCGCAGGAGCAATTGGTCCTCGGGCCACTCTTTGGGATCTTGTGAAAAAATACCAGCGAGTTTGTTCACGATTTGGGTCAAGGCCGCGTTCGTCGTTGCCGCCAATACCATGAGCATTCCTTCTTCGTTGATGAATTTGTCGAGGAGAGCCGAGATCACTGAGATAGTTGTCGTTTTGCCTACGCCTGGCGGCGCTGCAACGTTGAGAATCGGATCGTCACCGAATAAAGCCCGTTCAAGAACTTCAAACTGTTCTTTATTCAAGACCTCGCCCTTCTTGTACTCGTTGATCTTCTGGTGCACCTCCTTGTTGTACTTTAGTTTCTCAACTTTTTCGCCCTTCATTCCGATCATGGTACGAATGACCTTGTCTCTGTCTCCATTCTTCGCTTCACCGATGGCGATTTGATAGAAAGCGTTCGGGTCGAATCTATCTGTTAACATTTGGACAAAGTCAGGCTTGAAATCTTCCGGGGCATGTAGAAATAACTTCTGTCGAAGGAGCGGTGATGACCTCAGAACTTTCAGCAGAGATTTGTGTACTTGAAAGAGGAGCTGAGGTGGAGAACTTGTTGTGTCAATTGACGTTAACGTCCCACCGACCATCGTCGGCTCCAATGGAATGTGGTCCTTTTTGGCACCCTTCTTTCTCGTGAGAACCTGTAGGTGCACCTTGGTGTTGATTTGGAAGTTCTTCTTCACCTCCGCGAGCTTGAGCTTCCAGGCGTTCTCGTCTTCATCACCCTTAGGTATCTTGAGGACGACGGAGACTTCCTCGGAATCACCATTGTCGACTGGGAGTGTCATGTCCACTGTGGTGGTCGTTGCCATCATCTTCTCTCTCATAAAGATGTTCTCCGCCATCGCAGCCAGTGCTCGCACCTTTAGGGCAATCTCGATACCATCTCGATCTCCCTTCTGAAGTTCCACATTTGTGAGAATGGGCGGTTCTTTCCAATACTCGAGAGCAATAGGCACTAGTTCTTGTTGAGGCAAAACGCGCATTGCTTCTGGCAAGAGATCCGTTTCTTGAATTAACTCTCTTGGAATGGCGATGTGTCCATTGTTGACCGAAACGTGCATGTCGCCAGACAAATCATTGAAGACCCACGAGCCAGGCGAGAAAAGATTCTTGTAGATTCTAATCGGAACAAAGTCGGTCATGTTGATCTTGTCATAGTGCTTTTGGTGAAGGCGCTTTTCTTTGAGGTCTCCACCGTCTAGGAATTTAACTTGTTGTTTCTGTATGTCGCGACCAACGAGTAATCCTATCTCGGTGCAAGCTGGTAGTCGTGAGTGAGTCACACACTCGTCATCCGCTGTGGCATCATGAAACAACATTCCTTTGTCCTTCAATTGAAAAACTCCTTCAAGATCCGCACGCGGGGGCGCCTTGATGTACGCATTCAATGTATGCACCGAGCTCATGAGAGAAATTCGCAGGTGGTGTGTCGCTATACGAATGATTCGAGGAACGCCTTCATGCTCTGACATTGAAACCAGTATTGTTGCACTTTGCGCGTTTTGAACGATGATATAGTCTGATGGCGGGATTAGAGTTCTTGGTTTGTTTCTCTGGTGTAGGACATCGATTACTCCCGAAATCTTCTTCTCCGCAGGTTCTTCGTCTAACTGGGAAGGATGTCGTTCTGTTGAAATGTGGATAGAGTCGAGATAGATATCCAAACCTCCTGCTCGCTTTCGAAGACGAGCCTTCTTTGACTTCGTGAGCTTCTCTTTAGGGTTCTCATCACACATCGCTTCGGGGTCGATCTGAACTTCATTGGTGCAATCAGGCGTTTGTTTTACCTCGGACAGCGGGTTGTTTGTTTCTCCCGCTTCGCTGTTCATCTCGAAGAAGACTAAAACGATTTGGTTGTGACCGATTTTTTTCTTCGAGATATCATCCGGAATTCAACCGGCTCTTTTCTTTTAACTGGAGACAGATCATACTGGACCAAAGTTTATACTAAGGCGTTGAAATCACTTATTGGGCACTATCTTCATAATCTGTGAGAATGATGACAACAGCGGAAGGTGGCTCATGAGTGTTAAGCATGAAGTGCTTGTAAGCCTGGGGGATCTTTGGAAACTTTTCGAGACAAATTAGCATCGTTGAAGAAAGATCGTAGAGAGCACGCTTGACATCATCCGGCGTTTCTTCTTCGGTAAGCATCTTTCCCATGCGTGCCGTGATTTCCGACATAGGACGCTCCATTCTCGCAAACGTTTCCAAGATTGTCGTATTGAGATGTTGTAAGGTAATCTCATTCGAATGTTCTTCCTCGGCTTCCGTTTTCTTTTTGGTCATTCTAAATTATTTAAGCTAAAAGTTACTGAAGTTATTTCAAATATTTATAGTGGGTTTTGTACCACTTTCTTTACACCGTTCAAATCCAAAAATTCTTTATGCGAATGGGTGATTTCAGCATCATAATTTACCTGAGTTCACTATCTCCGTTTTCATGGATTTAATCTTCGAGAAGCGTCGTGATAGCAGTCTCAATTTGCGTGATGCGAGATGCCAACGTCGTCATTCGATGATAGAGGCGTGTGTATCCTCGTGGCATATTCGATGAAGGAGCCATATAATAAGTAAGCGTGTGAGATGCCGCTAATAATTGCTGCAGGCCTAGAAGTAGACTTCGATATTCTCGATTGAGGTTGACCAGTTGATCCATTAACTGACGCAATCGATCAATCTTCGCTGCCGACATCATAGTCTCTAAAAAAACTTCATTTTGGCAATAAGGGAAATTCGAAGATAACAATTCGTTTAGACGAGATTTTCAGTGACTTTCAACCTGCACAATATCTTTATGCGGATTACGTTCTAAGGTCTCAGGGAAAAGAGTGCATTTTAACGACCAAGGCAAAGATCGAGATGAGTGAAATCATTTGATTCAAGGAGGGGTCGGAAGCACGATTACAGACAACAATTCGATCGGGTATTGAATGTTTTCATTTTTGATCAGAGACCATTGCGGGTGCAGAAGAGTGTGGTTGTAGAAAAGTTGCAAGTACAGATTCACATCAATGCCATGGCGACAGAATTGCTCTAAGGGACGTTGCTGGCGCTGAGCACTAGTGATCAAAGGTTCTTGATACGCATTTCGAGGAATGAGAGATGGCTGATGTAGCACTCGGGGCACATCGCGAAGAAGGGGGGAGGCATGGACGTGCAAGTTCTTCAGGATCACGTTAATCACCAGATTCTCCATCACCGTGAGGTCATGTGGGGCTAGATTTATGTGTCCCAGGATCAGATGAAGAACTGATTTGAGTGGTACTGACTTCGGAGTGACCACCAATGAAGGAGGAGGAAGAAACCATGGCTCTTCTTTCTTTGGTGGCGGCTGTTGCTTTTGTCGGCACTTCATGCATGGAGACGGGAGCCAGAGACACATGTCGCACGAGTCTCTTTTTGCCATTCTTGTTGCTACCTGAACCTTTTTCTATTTTATTTATTACTGAATCGCTATCCGCGGATCACGATGACGCGAGGGGCGATTCTGAGTGCGCTTTCGACAACCAAAATTTAAGAACAGGGAAGGAAGACGTTGTTGAGCCGGGGTGATCACACAGCATTCGTTTGAAATTCAGACTAAGCATGATGACGAAGGGAGAAAGACGGAGGGGAGACGTGAACAGATCAAATTAAGTTCTGAGAGAACACTTTCATTCATCTGCTTCGTACACTTGAGTGGAGGTACCTTCCAAATGTCCACGTGGTCGAAATTCTAGTTCTAATTGTATAAGCCGATTTTTATGTCGTTTGCAATAAGCGTATTTACTCAATAATGCGTGCATTTCATCCACAATGTTTCTGACTTGATCATTGGCTTGCAAAGTTCTGTTCAATGCCTGAAGTGTCGCATGGAAATCAATCGTGGCGTTGTCGTCGTTCAATAACACCTCAGTTAGCTGCATGCTTGTGTCCGATAACTTGTAAAGAATGTGAGACATTAATCCCGTGTTGTCTTGCAAATAACGGGCCTGATTCGGGTGAAGAAAATGATTTATCTAAAATTAGTTTATATTGTACGCACAAAGGAATTAATCATTTAAAACTCAAGAATCTATCTCATATCTCTTGTGGACATTCTAGATGTGATCTTCTTCGATCTCGTTGGCAAGCGTTTGTGAAGTGCGACAATGAACAGAGCTTTGTGCTCGAGTAATGTCAAATTCGGAAGCCAAAAACGTTTGAAGTTTCCGTTCGACAGTCAAGGCTCTCTTGACTGTTTGAATGTGTCGCCGTTTGCTTGATGAACTGGGAAGGAAAGGGATTACCGAGAACGTGTCCGTACGAATCCATCCATGGACCGCATCTGCCGCAACACCGATCGCTTCCGTCGTCAGACCACGGAAGGTGTCTGCAGTAAAGTTCATTGTTACCGGTCCTGGAGCTGGTGTTCCTTCTTCTTGTGGTCCGATGAAGACAATCGCAAGTTCATTTGCGAGCTTGTATAGAGTGATAGCCTGCGCATGGATATTGATGAAAATGTTCGTCATTGGATTTGCTGTGGCGAGATGCGTGTCGATCTGCCTTCTGCTTCGTACAATTTCATTCGCGTTTCTCGAGATCTCATCAAGAAGATGATCTACTGCTTGAAGCCTTTGTGAATGAGACATTTTCACATAATCCTTTGACATGGTCAAGATGCCTTAACCGTGAAGAGACAATATGACGAGTTGATACCTTAGCTTTAGATGGCACGGTTTCTTCTGGACTTTGTAGGTAGAACTCGGCGTTTTCTATGGTTGAGGAAGTGATCTTTCAAAAAAGGACCAATCGAATCGAACCAGGCTGCAATAGGGATTGAAGATTGATTTGTTCAACTTGTTATGCGAGCACGCCTCGCTCACGTTCACGCAATGTTAGCTACGAGAGGGAAGAAAAAAACGAGGAAATGACCAACGAGGAAGACACTCAATGAGGGAAGACGAGATGAAGAGATTAACCCTGCTTAAACCTCTTAGCTCGCTGAAGCTCAATTTCGAGATTTCTGGCATGGTTCTCGAGCCAGTTGCGATCCCACGTTGGTTCATTAAGCTCAGCCAGCGTCTGTTTTAACTCGTGTTTCTGGCCTTTTTGGTGAGCAGTTTCTAGTGATTGTTTGACGCAGAATAAGGGCCAGTTTTCAAGACGGAAGTCTCGCGCACGCTTGCGGTGTTGTTTTTCATGCATGGCGGCAAAGTGAGAGGCATTTTCTGTTGAAGGTGCTCGTTGTTGTGTACCAGCAATGATGTACTCATCTTGCCACTTTGCCCAGTCATGCCAGTTCGCTAACAGATGCGAGGGCTCCCCTTGAATTGAGATCGGGCTTAACGGTTGAAGTTCTTCTAACAGTTTTTGTTGGTTTCGCAGCTTCTCAGTTTGCTCGCAGATCATTTTCTTAAATTTGGTGAACGCTTTTGCACATTCGATATGCGCTCCACGGCTCGAGAGTGTGAAGACCTCTCTATGACGGATTAGCAGAGTCTCATAACCGAATGCAATTTCTTTTGCTTGTTCAAAGGACTGTGGATATCTGGCCGCCGTGAGTTTTGACAATTGAGGTTGAAGTCGTGCTATAAACTCATTGCACATCCTCAAATCTCGAGCTCGTTGCGGCAGGTCTTTAGTCAACTCATTGCAATGGATCTCAATGCGTGTAGCAAATTGATACGCGCTTTCATAAACTTCTTGTTTGCACTTTTGTAGCGCATGTTCCGCTATTCTTTTGTGAATGTCACCGTCGAAATATTTGAGGAGATTTTGAACTGCTTTCTGAAAGGTGTCTTTTTGTGCCAACGTCAACTGTCGTTCAAAGATCTGTCGTTCTGTTTCTTCTAGGTGCAAAGGAAGCCATTGTAGTTTATATTGATCAGTAATGGGAAGGCCATACTGTGCAATGTAGGTTTCAAATTTGTGGATGAATTCCGCGAAGGAGCTCCGTGAGAAGGCGAAGAGAGGGAAAGGAATCTTTTTCCTACTCGAAAGTGAAGGGAGAGACATGGCTTTGTGTCTTTGTTCCTTCTCTAGACAGCTGGTGTTTTTGCTTGGCGGATGCGATGCACTTCGTGTTTGTTGCAAGCGCGTTCTAGTCACACAGCTGCAGTGCTAGTTCGTGCCGACTTCACTTGAATTTCGTAAAGTCCTTCGCTGATTTGTTTGTCTTCTTTTCGAAGCGCGCCAGGGAGAAATGTGCACTAAAAGCCAGGAAAAGAGCAACGAGGAAAGAACGTGACTCTTTGTTCTCTCTTGCCAGCTGAGTCAGCCTTTTGAGTGCATATACGCTTGTGAATGGAGGAGGAGACGAAGACGACACTCTTCGCCTGTTTACTTCGCAGTGTGAATGACACGTCAACTTTTTGCTGAGAAGGTTGATTTCGTTGCTGAGACAAATGAGAGGGGAAGCTACTTGATGCTTGTTGGACAGCAAAGATGGTGATGGTTTATTCGTTCGCCTTTGACAACACGTTTCTTCAGTTTTGCTGAGTCAGCCCTTTTTGCTCAATCGTAAACATTCAAAGTCGTCATTCACCTTTCCCTTTTGAATGAGAATCCAGAAGTGAGATGGTTGGTCGGTTTGCGCTTTGAAATCAAAATCACACCTTAGTAGTGAGAAAGCGGAGAAGACAAGAGGGAGACACTGTTCACTGATGCTTATGCGCTGACTGTTGAAGCGTTCGAAATTGACTGAAGAGACAAGTGACCACTTGCAAAAGGTGATTTACACTTCACCGTGTTTCACGAAGAGTTGGTGCCTCCTTTTCGATGCACAACTCAATACTTTATTGCGAGAGAACCTTCGCTTTGCGTCGTTCTCTTTGAACGAGTCGCCAACGGCTTGTAGCCGGTTGAACACAGGACGTCAGACGAGGGAGGGGAGAGAGGGAATGGGAAGGAGAGATGAGAAGGCAAGAAGGATTTGTTCCAGACGTTGATGCGCTCTTTCCACGAGTTCATCAAGTTGGCAGAGAGTTTTGACCAAGTTGCGAGAATACGGAAGAGGTGTTTGTGTACCGGAAGGGTGCGCTCTTTCCACGAGTTCACGAAACCGTCAGTATGGACAAGTCTGAGAAAAAGAGAGAAGAGAGGCAGAGGTTTTGCTTTCCGGACAAGTGCGCTCTTTTCCACGAGTTCACAGGGCCAGCCAATGAAGACAAGATTCGAGTGGAGAGTTGAGGATAAGAGAGTTGTTCTCCGAACAGAGCGCGCTCTTGCAGTGAGTTCGCAAAGTCGGTCAAAGGGATGGAAGGACAAGACAGGAAAAGACGGAGGAGGATAAGACCAAAGAGAGGAAGGAAGAGAGAAACAGTCCGGACGAGCCGCTTCGTTTGTTGCGAGGTTGCCAATTGACAATCTTCTTCGCGCCAAGTGCCGCACACCGGGGGCGGGGTTGTTGTCGATGTACTGTAGGCGGCGGCGAGGGAGGCAGGCGAAGATGTCGACAAGAGATGAAGTGGCGTCGTGACCGTTGAGTGCATTCCGATCCTGAGAGGGGATAAAGGGAGGGGGGGAGACGTCGAAGAATCTGAAAAATGCCTCGCTTCACCGAGACAAGCGTGGGATGGGGCGTCCTTTGCCCTCATCGCCTGAAGGGGAATACATTCCTAGACAAAGAGCTTTCAACACTTTTTCTTCCCTTCCACCAACCTGCTGAGAATAACCTTCCAGACGTCTCTGGAGGCCGGAATGCCTTCATTCCGTAGCTGCACCACACACATTAAAATCTTGAAATTTGCAGCTCCTGACTTCGACCGGCTCATCGTCGGGAAGTTTTCTGACTTGACTGAACATTTAACGAAAACGACGAGCAGCAGGACCACGGGAGTAACGTTTCTTCGGCGTAAGACACACAACAGAAATTCCTTGAACATTGTGCACATGGACAAGGCCGTCTTCGCATTTCCTTTCACTTTTCACGTTTGACAGAGAATTTGTCGATGAGGGCGACACACAACACTCGGACCGTGGGTTTTGAACAAATACGTATACGAACCACCAAGAGAGAGAGAGAGAGAGTATTTGGCTCTTCCCCTGAGACCTGCAGTGCCTCAAAGGGGAAGAGGAGAGACAGATGGTGAGGTTGTCACCTGGACAGAACAGAGACTCACCGATTCTCGACGTGCTGCCGAGGCCGCTGCTGCCAGTCAGGAAGAGGCTGTTGTCTTCCTTCGTTGGGTTCCTTCGGGGATGGGGACTTAGGAGAGTCGCGCGCTTGGGGA